>JAZHYW010005875.1:0-103331 GCA_037355805.1 Ixodes ricinus
TTGTGGTCCTGGCTAAGTTAGGCACATTGGTAGGTGCAACACTTTATTAATGACAGAAAATTTAACGATGAGTAGCGTGCTCGGCTACATGACAACCTAGCCACACGACGACATTCCAGAACGTTCTCTTCATCCCGGGTGCCGGCCCAATGTTGCCAGTCTGACAGGGTTGTCAGACCAGAAAGAGACATCAGTCAAACACCACATTCCCCCACACTTATTTGTAAGGCCCCTCCCCAGTTCCAGTTCACACGTTCGGTGAGTAGCGCTCTGGTGGACGGCGCACTCTTCCTGGGTAGCGACGTATTGGAGTCACCGGTGTTTGCCCCACGGTGCTGCTGCCAGCTTGAGTGTTTGCAGCTGGTCCTGTTGTCAGCTGCACTGGGCTTGATGGGCCTGAAGGCGGAGGTGAAGCATCGACTCTGCCCTCCTGCAAGGGAAATGGTACCTCTTGTGCCTCTTCCTCTTGGTCTGTGTCATGCCGGATGTGGTCCTGATGACGGCGCCAGATGGCCACACCATGATCAAGCTGTACCTTCAGCTTGTAAGAGACTGGTCCACTTCTGGCCAGTATGGTGGCCTTCAACCATTTGTTCCCTGGTCGGAAATTCAACACTCGCACTTGGTCGTTGACCTGGAACACTCGTGCCCGGCACCTTCTTTGTGTCGTCTGACGGAACTGATGTCTTGCCACCCTGGCGTCTATGGCCGGTTTAACAACATCCAACCTTGTGCGGAGGCATCTCCCCAACAACAAAACAGCTGGTGGTTCCCCAGTTGTTGAATGAGGAATGTTGCGATAGTTCAACAGGAACTTGTTCAACGTTTGTTGTAGAGACTCGGTGGCCACTCCTTTGCGTAAAGCAGCCTTGAGGGTTTGCACGAACCTTTCGGCCAGCCCGTTAGTGCTCGGGTGGTACGGTGCTGTCAACACATGGCGCGTGCCAATGCTTTTCATGAAATCTTCAAATTCCTGTGACGTAAACTGTGTGCCATTGTCTGAAACCAATGTCTCCGGACTTCCAAAACGTGCAAACAGTTCTTGCAGCTTTTCAATCGTGCTACCCGATGTTGTTGACTGCATTACGAAAACCTCCGGCCACTTAGAGTGAGCGTCCACGGCCACTAACAGCATTTTACCTCTGAAGGGCCCCGCGTAGTCGATGTGGACACGCTGCCACGGCTTCGTAGGCCACGCCCAAGGGTGCAAGGGGCCTGCGTTGGCCGGTTACGCTGCTGCTGACACTGCTCACAGGCTTTCACGTAGTTTTCAACATCGGTGTCCACCGCTGGCCACCAGAAGTAACTCCTGGCTAGTTCTTTAGCACGTACAACCCCTGGGTGTCCCTCGTGGATCTCCTCCAGGAGCAGATGTCGCAGTTTTTCCGGCACGACGACCCTTAGTCCCAGCAACAGGCAGCCTTGATGTGCCGATAGGTCTGTGCTACGCTGGAAAAACGGCTTCAGCGCGGGATCTGCCATGTACGACGGCCAACCCTTCAGGACATATTCCAACACTCTACTGAGCAGAGGGTCTCGGACAGTTTCTTTGGCAATGTCTCGGCTGCTTACTGGTAGGGAAAGCAACCGCAGTGAGCAAAAAGACTCCTCTTCGTCAGCTTCTTCTGCAAGTGTGTTCACAGGCAGTCTCGAAAAACAATCCGCTTCCGCATTTTCGGCTGAGCGCTTGTATACCAGGGAGTAGTTGTATGCCGATAGTGTTACTGCCCACCTTTGCAGTCTAGCTGCCGCAAGTGTCGGAATACCAGTCTTCGGTCCAAGAATGGTTTGAAGTGGCTTATGGTCTGTCACGAGACAGAACTTGCGACCGTAGAGGTAAAAGTGAAACTTCTTCACTCCGAAGAGCAAAGCCAAGGCTTCTTTCTCCAGCTGACTATAAGCTTTTTCAGCTGAAGTGAGGGTACGTGATGCGTATGCCACCGGTCGAGCAGTTCCATCTTCCGCAATGTGAGACAGTACCGCCCCTACGCCGTAGGACGATGCATCACATGCCAGCTGCAATGGTGCCTTTGGGTCGTAGTGCGCAAGCACCCTCGAAGAGGCAAGAAGCTCCTTGACTTTCTTGAACGCTTCGTTACACTTCTGGTCCCAAGACCACTGAACATCCTGGTGTAGCAGCCTGTAGAGGGGGTCACTACAGTTGCTAGCTGCGGGACGAACTTGCCGTAATAGTTTACGGCTCCCAGAAGTGATCTCAGCTGCTGCACGTCTTCAGGCGCTGGTGCATCCATGATGGCAGCCACCTTCTCATCGGACGTGCGAATTCCTTCACGGCTTATCACATGCCCCAAGTACTCGAGCTGGTCTTGGAAGAACACACACTTTTCGCGCTTGATGCGAACACCCCGCTCAGCGAACCTCTTGAACACCTCCCCCAGGCTTTGAAGGTGCTCCTCTTGAGTCTTGCCCGTGATTAGCACATCGTCCAAGTAGCAAGTCACTCCAGGGATGCCCTTCAGCATGTTGTCCATGATTCGTTGAAAGACGGCAGGCGCCGACGCAATTCCAAACGGCAGCCGGTTCATCAGGTACAAGCCCCGGTGCGTTGTAATTGTCAGCAATTTCCGTGCGTCCTCGTTCATGACAACCTGCAGATAAGCTCTGTTGAGGTCAACTTTGGAAAAACTTTGACCACCAGCCAGCCCTGCGAAAAGTTCATCCACCCTTGGCAAGGGGTACCGTTCGACGTCCAAGACCTGGTTCACTGTTGTTTTATAATCTCCACACAATCTTATGGAGCCATCCTTTTTGGGCACTGGCACAACTGGAGTTGCGAACTCGCTGCTAGTTGTAGGTGTGATGACACCCATGGCCTCTAGCTTCGTCAGTTCTTCCTCCACTGCTGGCAGTAACGCAAAGGGAACGCTTCTCGCTTTCAGGAACTTGGGCTGGCTTCCTTCTTTCAGAAACAGCCTTGCCTCTTCTCCAGAGATCTTCCCCAATTCGTCTGAGAAGACTTCCTGATGCTTGTGCAGAATCTCCTGCAACTTGTCTACAGGCGTCTGTCCCTTCTTGTTTCCATGAAGCGTGTTGATGCCAGCCACTTCCTTCCAGTCGAGCTGTAGCTGTTGCAACCACTCTCGTCCAAGTAGTGGTGGTCCGACCTGGTCCAACACATACAATGGTAGAAGCTTTGTTTGCCCGTTGTGTGAGACCTCAACGTCGATAACGCCACATGGCTGAACCGTTTCTCCGGTGTACGTCCGCAGCCGAAGTGACGTCTGTCTCAGGTTCATGTGACCAAACTTCTCGTGGTACTGCCGCTTTGAGATCACAGACACCGCCGCTCCTGTATCCAGCTCCATTGTCAACGGAGTTTTTTGTACAAGAACTTCCACCCTAAGTGGCTGATCTGAAGCTGCCTTCATGCTTTTGACAGCAGCCTCTCCTGCTCGGCCTTCCACCGAGAACGACTTGAGCGATTTTTTCTTCCCTCGCGACCTTTCCTTTTCACGGGACGAGCGACAGACGCGCTGAATGTGCCCTACCTTTTTGCACTGAAAGCAGACCGCCTCTTTCTGAGGGCAAGCACTCGCAATATGCTTGGTTGAACCGCACCGATAACAGGTCCCTCCTCTCGTTTTGGTATCCTCTTTGTGGCTTTGCAACTTGTGGACGCCGGCACCGTCGACCTGTGTGCCGCTGGCACTGGATCCATGCATCTCGGAGGCACTCTTTATAGCTGCATCCAACGCTGTAGCTCGGTCAACTGCTTTCTGGAACGTTAGTGTCTTGTCCTCCGCGAAGAGCGCCCGTTGAATGTCCACACGCCGCAAGCCGCACACAAAACGGTCGCGTAGCGACTCGTCCAAGAATAAGCCAAAGTCGCATGTCTCGGCGAGCTTCCGCAACGCAGCGACGAACTGCGCTATGGTCTCTCCTTCTTCCTGCCCGCGGCGATGAAACCTTGCCCGCTCCGCGATAATAGAGGGTTTTGGTTCTAGGTGGTCTCGCAGCAACTGTGTCAACTCTGCTAGTGACTTCGTTACTGGTAATACGGGAGCTGTCAACGACTTGAGAAGATTGTACGTCGTAGGCCCAATTAGGCTTAAGAAGGCGTCAACCTTGTCGGCGTCCGGCACATGGTTCACCTTGAGAAACGACGTCAGTCTCTCCTCGTACGCAGACCAGGAACCCAGTGACGAGTCGAAATGCTCCACTTGCCCAATCTTGGACATGGTTTCCTCGTTGTTGGCTGCGTCGTTCAGCTCCACAGTGGCTTCGGTTGTCGCCGTCAACCCACTCGGCGTCGCGCTAACTTCTCCAGGACTCTCGTCTTGCGGTTCGTCAGTCGACGTCGAACCATCCTTCGTCGCCACTTTGTGTTGTGGTCCTGGCTAAGTTAGGCACATTGGTAGGTGCAACACTTTATTAATGACAGAAAATTTAACGATGAGTAGCGTGCTCGGCTACATGACAACCAATTCGGGGTACCACAGGGCAGCACTTTAGGGCCTATGTTATTTAACATTTATACAAATGAGTTAGGATTTCTGCCATTACAGTCGAAGATTTTTCAGTATGCGGATGACACGGTCTTAGTGCTACCACATGAGAAATATGATGATGCCGTTTCAGTTTTTCAGCGAGACATTGATAAGCTAGCTGGATGGTTCGCTGCTAATTTTATTTCAGTGAATGTTGCAAAAACAAAACTTATCTGTTTTCGAAATCCGCACAAACGTATTTCAATGTCACCAAATATTTTTCTTCATTCCACACATTGTTCAAATTGTTGCTGTAAACCCCTACCATACGATAGCTCTGTTAAATATTTAGGTATTTATATGGATGAACACATGCAATGGAATGCCCAGGTTGAATTTGTAGCAAAAAAACTGCGAACCATATCTGCACATTTATATAAAATAAAAAGTGTTTGCAGCTTGAAGATAAGATTACTGGTGTTTAAAGCTTTAGCGGAATCCGCGTTGCGCTACGGCATCACTCTGTACGGTCACTGTTCACAGTACAAAGTAAGAGTGATTGATAGGATAATAAAACACATGGTGAACAACATATCATATGGAACATCATATCAATTATTGGAAACGGATGATAAAGCTAAAGAGTTAGGAATTTTATTTTTAAGGACTTTTTTACGTTTGTTGCAATTAAAAATAATTATTTTATAAATGCCTACAAAACTCCCGTAAACAAAAGTAGAGACCTAAGACGTACTGAGAGGTACGTAATTCCAAGAATATACACACTATATGGAAAGAAGCATCGAAATTATTACATTCCCTCTTTATTTAATACCCTTCCAGAGTCCCTGATGAATCTAACCTCCACCAGAGTACTCAAGAGAGAACTAAAGAAATGGTGTCATAACTCTGTATCAAAGGTACCGTAGGTTAACTGCGTTAGAGTTTCTTTTTTTCATATGTTATGAAGTGCTGAGTTGCGTTGGTACATTTGATTCTATGTGTGAAGTCTGTTTTTCATGCTCTATATGGTGTTTGTGATATTTGGACTGCATAAATCAGTGTTGGCGTTGTTGTTGTTGTTGTTTTTTTTTTTTCCCCGTGCCGCGGTGTGTGTGCGTGCTTTTAATCCTTATTTTTTCTTTTTATGCATTGTTATTCAAGTGTGCATTTCACTTGGTTGCCTGGTCCCACACACAAGCACATTATGCTTTCGTGGGCCAGCACTTTATTTTGTATTTTCAATGTGAAATAAACATTATTATTATTATTATTATTACCCCCACGACAGCATTCCAGAACGTTCTCTTCATCCCGGGTGCCGGCCCAATGTTGCCAGTCTGACAGGGTTGTCAGACCAGAAAGAAACTTCAGTCAAACACCATAACATGCTGCTCTCGCCGACCCGTTTTTGCGCAAATAAAATAATTTACTTTTCCAGGAAAGATGTACTACACAGCTTCGTGGCCATAGCGTCCGACTGTCGCCTTGCCAACCTAGGTTCCACCCCCCCCCCCCTGGAGCTACTTGCTTATATTAATACTGCCACGAATAACAAATGATGAGGCGGCGAGTAACTGAAGAAACTAAACATTTAATGGGGCGAACATGTGCCCAAGACAAAATAGAGCAAAACTAGCATCGCAGGAGTCGACGTCGGCGGAACAGCAGGATCGAACGCTAGGGCGAGACTGACTGCGGCTCGCCACTCGGAGCCCCTTATGTAGACGAGCTGGCTTCTGGAAAAATCGGCGTAGAAGGTTCGGCGGCTAGAACGGTTGGACCGTCAGAACACAAGCAACAGAGTTCTCGAATTTACCACAACATTAAACGGAAAGTATAAATAAAAGACGCTTAACTCCCAGGAATCGAACCCTTGGCCTGGAGCCCTGGGCCGTACGAAAGTCAAGCGGGGTAACCACTCGGCCACGCACGTGCTCGCTCGTTCGCCGACGCGCTGTCACTACTCCCCTTTAAAAACAGCGTCGTCACAATGTACCTTGAAAGAAAAAAAAGAGCAAGGTAAATATAAAAATAGTATATAATAGTACGACAGTCAAGTGCGGTAACCACTCGCCCACGCACGCGCTCGCTTGCTTGCTGGCGTGTGTGGCATTACTCCGCCTTAAAAAAGAGCATCGTCTCAATACCACTCGAAAGGAAAAATGAGCAAGGCAAATATAAAATTAGTATGGAAACGGTAACTGGAAAAACACAGTCCTATCAAACTTTGGACGAGATCACCGTTCACAGTCTTATCGTGCGTAGTACGGCTCTAGGCGCACGACGTGGACGACTTCAGGTAGTGGTGGGCGGCGTAATACTGTTCTTGTTCCGTCGGGCATCACCTCGTAATTTAGCTCTCTTGGCGACGAAGTACCTCGTATGGTCCAAAGCGACGTTTCAGCCGTTTCTCACTGAGGCCGCGGCAACGGATGGAGCGTCCCCGCCCACACCCTGTCTCCGGGCTGGAAGTTGATGTCCCTGCGAAGAAGGTTATAGCGAACCGCGTCGACGTGTTGCTGGTCTTGAATCAGGAGTCGAGCGAGCTGGTGGACTTCGGCTCGTTGAGCAACCGCCTGCACTCCGTCGCTCTCATCGTCAGCTGGCTTCTAGGGCAGCATCGCGTCGAGCGTGGTCATTACCTTCCGACCGTGTACCTGCCGGAAAGGTTTAAACCCAGTGGTCTCTTGAACCACCGCGTTGTAGGCGAACGCGACGTAGCGCAACACCTTGTCCCACGTTTTGTTCTCTACGTCCACGTACATAGAGATCATGTCGGGGATTGTCTCGCTGAGTCACTCCGTCAGCCCGTTGGTCAGCGGGTAGCACGCAGTGGTACGACGGTCGCTCTTGTGACAGAGCCGAATGATTTCTTGAACCAGCTGAGCTATGAACGATGATCCGCGATCTGTAATCAGAACCTCGGGAGCGTCGTGCCAGAGGACAATGGACTCGATGAAAAACTTGGCGACTTTAACAGCAGTTCCTGAAGGAAGGGCATTTGTTTTCTCGTACCGCGTGAGATAATCTGTGGTGACCATTATTCATTGGTTTCCCAAGGTCGACGGACGAAAGGGCCAACTAGATCTATTCCGATTTGCTGGAAAGGTGCGGTCGGGGGAGCAATCGGCTGCAGGAGACCTGTACGGGCGGAACTTCGTGATTGCCCGGACGACGCCAAGACATTCTTTTTTAGTCGTGGAGTAATCTATCTCCGCCTTGGACATGTCCGACTTGCCTAGGTGATGACTCGCTCGGTGCCTTCGTGAACTTGAACCATTACCGATGCAAGTCCTGCACTACTAGCGTCCGTGTGAATCTCGGTTTCCGCATCCTGATCAAAGTGTCCAAGAACAGGCAGAGTCAGCTCGTCGAATGCGTGCTGCTGCTTCTCGGCCCATTCGAACTTCTCGGCGTCCTTCGTGATGTTTGTGAGCGGTGCGGAAATTCTTGCGAAATCCCGAACGAAGCGTCGATAGTAGGCACAAAGTCCGAGGGATCTGCGCACGGCCTTCTTGTCTGTCGGCGCTAAAAATGCCGCGACGGCGCGAGTCTTCTTGGGGTCTCGGCGGTCGTTTTCGTTACTAACCGCGTGGCACAGGAACTTCGGTTCGTCATAGGCAAATCGGCACATTGACGGCTTCAGGGTGAGTCCAGCGGTCTGTATGGCTTGGAGAACAGCTCGGAGTCGTCGCAAGTGCTCGTCGAAGTCACTTCAAAACACTACGACGTCGCGAAGGTAGACGAGACATATCTGCCATTTCAGCCCTGCCAGTACGATATCCATGACACGCTGGAAAGTTGCTGGCGCCGTGTGTAGTTCGAAGGGCATCACCATCAACTCGTACAGTAAATCCGGCGTGACGAAGGCCGTCCTTTCTCGGTCCCGTTGGCAGGAGCCTGCGGTTGGAATGTCCGCTGGACTTCCTCGTATACAACTTCGGCTATCGAGATCAAAGCCGGCTGGTTGTCAGCTGGCAGGAGCTTCCTGAGTTCTTCCCGTACGACCTCGCGAATGATCTCACGCATTTCAGTCAGGCTGGAGCCGTGGTCCAATCCCGATGGCGACGGGGTAACTACGCCGGGGTGCCGCTGGTAGTAGGTTGTCCTTGACGGGATGGCACGCGCCATGTTTGTCGCCTCTGTGACAAATTCTTGAACGGTGCTCGGTGGGTTGCGAACAAGTTTACCGAAGGTGTCGTCCTTCACTCCACGCATCAGAATACGCAGTTTCTTTTTCTTGGTGGCATGAGGGTCGGCGCGGGAGCTCAGGCGCAGAATGTCTCCGACGAAGATCGTGACACTCTCTCATTAGGGCCCTGTGTCCTCGATTGCAGAAAATCTTGGGCCCTCTCCCTTCGGTGTTTACTGGCGAAGGTAGTCGTCAGCTCATTCTTGCAAAGGTCCCACGAAGTGAGGAGGCTTCGTGGTTCTCGTACCAGCGCCTTGCATTACCTTCAAGCGAAAAATAGAGGTTCTGCAGAAGCTGCTCGTCTGTCCACCCGCTGTGGCGGGCCACGCAATCGTACTGGTTGATCCATGCTTCGACGTCCTCACAGATCTCGAAGAGAAAAGGAGTAGTTGTCCGCGGAGCAACGGGCAGGACGACCAAGGGGTGGTCATAGTTGGCCTAGGCCCTACTGAAAAAAACCAGCCGTTTGATACGGGTGCTCGTTTGATACGGGTGACCGGTCGACCTGACACGTGACCACACATTTGAACGCGCCATTCGGAAAGGCAAATTATTCGCTAGCCCTAAATGGGTATCGTCTGGAAGGTTGGTTACCTTAAACTTAGTTAAGACGTCCCGAAACTCATAGACCTATTTCTAACATGGAGGAAACACGTGGAAAAAATGATGCTCGCGCAGGTGCTTGCAAATGGGCAGGAAAACAGACACAAAAGATTGTTTTCAATTCGCCTAGAAGTTTATTACAACTTATTCCGTAGACAAGTACAAACGTGCAAGCGATCTGTGAAATGTGAAGAGGCACTCTAAGCTTTTATACAGCCGAGGTAATTTTAGACTATAATGGCAGACTTTGGGGGAAATTATTCTCCCGGCTGCCGCGAGATTAGACGCTGCATAATTTTATAGATAATCTGGAAGAGTACGCGTAGAAGAACGGTCAATCGTTGCCAACAAGTAGGTTGCAGTGCACTTACCATAATAATAGCGGACTTGAAAGAAGTAATCCAAAATATATGTCGACACGGTCAAAGCAGGACAACCACACAAACACAAAAACGAGAAGGAAGGCTCCTTGAAGTTTCAACACGATGCGGCGCACAAGCTGTCATTTGCCGAACCCAACCGAACCGCAAGAATTCCTGACTTCTTTGAAGAATCGCTTGATGCCGATATACGCGTAGGACTTTTCGAACACTGATAGCTTTGGTGCACATCCAATACGTTGTCGAGAGACATCCTAATAATGATCCGCAGGGACAGGCGACAGATCGAAGCAGGTGGGACGACCGGTACCTAACTGTTCGCAGGATCAGCTTTAGTGGCTGGCGCGCACCGTTCTGGTGTAGCTCTGCCAGAGCATCTAGCACCGGCATCTTTTCCGGCGCTTTATTCTGACCGAGACTCGCGAGACGTCCGTGGTCCAGAAAGCCGCAAGACTGTGATGCCGATGTCGTCATTTCCGAAGTCATACGAGGAGACGGAGGCTCAGTGAGAAGACCAAATGATCATGAGAGAACTGTAATTCACTGATCAGGTAGTCATATTTAGCAGCTGCTAGCTCGAAGTCAATCCGAAGCTCGTTGGCGACACGCGAGTTCCGCGACGAGACGGAACGCGACAGTCGCTCGCCAGCGCTGTAAGCTCGCGTCGGCAAGAGGCGATGTAAGCTGCCTACCGTCTGGCGTTCTAACGATGTTGCGGCAGTCGGTGAGTGTGTCACGATGGTGACTGCAAACGCCGATGCGTTTCATGGTTACGGCGGTATCAACGCCGGCTCGTTCTCACCAGGCGATTGACCAACTGAAGTCGCCATAAGACCGCAGGAAGTGCGACAGATCTGTAGCACGCAGGTGGGACGAACGAATTTCGAACTGCACAGGACAACAAGCAGACAAAAAGCGGCTGCCAACGCGCCCTTGGCCGGATGTTGGAGGCTTTGCTTATCAGCGTGTAGCGTGCCCTCCTCTCCCGGGTCGCGTGACAGAGCTGACCAGAGAGAAGGGAGGGGGCGAGGTCAAGGCGCTGGAAGCTAAGACACCCCACCCTCCTAAGCAAAAAAAAAATTGCGTTTTTTTTTTTTTTTTTTTAATTGCAGTCAATGCTAGGGAGAGGCTGCACCCACCGCTGTACACGCGCTTTCCTCCTCGCTTCGAATTGCCACAGAGAGCTGACCGCGCCGCGTTTGCAGCCTCGGAAAGCAGGCGAATTTTTTATTTATTTATTTATTTATTCATACTGCAGGCCATTTCAGGCCCAAGCAGGGTGGGACAACAAGAAAGAAAAAACATAACTAAACAGAGTAAACCAACAAATGTGGTACACACTGGAGGTGTAGCTCGCTTGAACGCCGGAAATGGCGCGCGCCGGCCAGAAGCTCGGCTTGCGCCCGAGCGGAAAAAGCACCCAGCGCGAGCTCGTAATTTGACTGCTGCAGCAGCGGGCCTGCTCTCGCAATGCTCGATGTTCGTGCAGCCACGTGTTCGCGCGTTACCTTCGCTGAGTCTTGAATTGAGGCGAAACGGAGTCTAGAAGTATATTCTTTCACGCGGTCGCGTCCTCTGCGAGAGAGATTCGAGCTGGATAAGTAAATTGAGGCAACAAAGAACGCCAAAGTTTTAAAGTTCTGTCAAAAATATCGGCTCGGCAACGTCGCATGTTTACGTAAAAAAAATTGTTTATTGTTGTTGCAGTATAAGCGAACATCAGCGCAATCAAAATATAAATATAATTACTTGCATTACGCGGACGATTGTAAATCGATGAACCGGCGCTCCCGGCTTTCCGGAAACAGGCTGCCACTGCTGAAACAGGCGTGCCCATGCCCCCGATCTGTACGTTCAGTATTAAACGGGCTCCAGAGAGCCGTTTGATTAAACCGGTACAGCTTGCCGGTCACCGGGCACCCGCTTGTGCAACATGGTCACCGGTTTGAGCAAACGTGCGACAACTTTGCCCAGACGAGTGGCCCATTTGCCCAGACGAGTGACCCGTTTGCCAAATGGAGTGACCTGTTTGCCCAAATAGGTGACCGTTATGGCTCATACGGGGACCCCTTTGAGCCATACGAGCGACCCCTTTGACAAACTGGTGACCGGTATGGCTAAACTGTTACCGGTATGAACCCGTTTACTTTCATATAGGCGTCAAATGGTTTTTTCAGTAGGGTGAGAGGAAATCCGCTGATAAAATGCATATTTTGTTGAAATATAAAAAGAACCTACTAAAGCAACGTAGTGGTTAGTTTAATACCGCAATCATTCAGGTGTTGTTAGTAGGCATACACTAGTACTAGTCAAAGTATGGTCTCGTCTCTGCAGCATCAGTGTCAATGTATCTGGTTTGGGAATGGAGATTTATTTGCTTAAGTGAGCAGGCAATGTGAGATTTTATTTCAGCGTTTGTTTTTGGGGAGCATGTTGGCCAAGTAATTTGATTGTGAAGTAGCAGAAAAGGCACACAACTTACGTACAATTCGATTTCAGCAACGTTATATTTCAAATTACTGAGAATATATAGAAGGTTTTATTGTATCCTGAACACAGTATATACTTTATTGAGTAGGACAGGGATAAACATCCAACAGTCTTAGGTCAACAGGCAGGGTATGGCGAAGATCATTCAAAGCCTCTGAAACATTGTTTAGAGGCTCATTCAGAACACAAGCAAGGTTTCAGACAAGGTTCAAACAAAAATTGGTAATATGAACGTGGTGATTAAAGACGATTCCACTAGAAAAGCGGCAAAAGAAATGCCCCTCTCCTGGGAGTGCGGAGTACAAACATCCGACTAGAATGTAAAAATGGTCTAACATCGCATCATATTCTTGGCACTTTAAGGCGCAGAATATGCGGACTCAGACGTGAAGTTACTGTACGATATTACACCCGATTAAAAAAATAACAAGGGCACAAATGCCCTTCTTCAAAAGTGCACGCCATCTCGCAGCCGTTACTTAAACTCAGACATGCACACGTTACCCAAAAAAGTAACTAAATACCGTTACTCGTTACTCGCTCAAAAAGTAACTAAATACGTAACTCGTTACCGATTCCCAAAAGGAACGCGTGAGTTACCTCAAAATTAACGAGGTACTTTTCACGTTACTTTGACGACCAAATACACAACTGTTTTTGTTTCATAGTCTATTGTTTTCTTTTAGGTGGTCGTTGCACTTAAGCAGTAGCTGGCTCTCGAAGTTTTCATCAGTTATGTTTCACCACTTTCTTGAGATTACACCTCCGGCGACGTTGAAGAGTCGTTCTGCCGACGCGCTAGAATGAACGAAAGTGTTGTGCTTCAGGAAGAGCTGGTGAATCTTCGGGGACTGCACCTTCATTGAGGACAGCGGGTTCTGTGCCTTTCCGTGTTCGCAACCTCCGGGTTTACACACTAAAAAAAGGGTATCACCTTACACCCTTTTGTCCCATATAATACACCCCAAAACTTCATTTCGACGTAGAGCGCCCTATAGTGGAACAGATGGCCCCAAATTTTACGAGGGGCTTGATAACGGTGCGATATAATTTTTTAAATAGCTAAACTACGTATCAAAGACCACATAAAGGAAACACTGAGTTTTTGCAGTAGGGCCAAGAAAACCCCGATTATTTTTTTTTGTAGTCAGTAACACGTACATTAGCTATTTTAATAAGTTGTACCACACGGCTATCAAGCCCCTCGTAATATTTGGGGCCGTCTGTTCGACTATAGGGCGCTGTACGTCGAATTAGAGTTTTGGGGTGTATCATATGGGACAAAGACTGTAACAATACATCCTTTGACACCCTCTTCTTTTAGAGTGCATTCGGTCCGTACCCGGTTCTAGAAGGTTCAACCAACGAACCTAATTGTGTTCGCTGGGTGAAGGACATTCCCAGCTGCAGAGTTCAGTACAGCAACGTTTATCGCTGGACACGTCAGTCGAACTGGTTGACTGGCGTGTCCAGCGATATACGTTGCTGTACTGTCATACTGTTTAGTTTTTTTCGGGCTGCCTATCTGCCTTTGTCGCAATAGACACATACTCAGGTTAGAATAAAAACAAGGCCGTTTAAGCGGTGTTGTACACGTTACTCCCCAAAAGTAACGAGATACCGTTTCTCGTTACTTGGCCTAAAAGTAACTAAATACGTTACTCGTTCCTTTTCTAGAAAAGTAACTAAATACGTTTACTCGTTACCGAAAATAGTAACTAGGTAGAAGTAACTCGTTACTTGTAGCGCGTTATGTACATGTCTGCTTAAATTATTCGAGTCCGCCATTGAATTGGACACGCACTCTGGACGTTCATTGGACACGAGAGGCCGCGTCAGCGTTCGTCATTTGTTCGGCGAGGGCTCAGAGCCACTCATACGCCCCGTCCTCAAGAACTGGCAGCCAATGTTGCTTGATGGGATTCTGAAAGAGCTCTCTTTCAGGATCAAGCATCATCGGCTGCCACTTCTTGAGGACGCGGCGTATGAGTGGCACCGAGCCCTCGCTGACGACGACGACGCTGACGCGGTTCGTGTCCAATGAACGTCAAGTGCGATGTCCAAATCAGCTTAATAGTATGGCGTGCAGAACCAAAAATTAGAACAATTTTGTAACACATTGTGGTAGCTATGTCTTCTATGGCAAAGGATTAGTTGAATTTGCAGTAAATTTTTGCTAGTAACACTTCGTACTAATGAAGACCTTTCACACTCTATAAATGGGAACTTCGTTTTGTTTTTTCAGAAACTGAATATAAAATAACCCCCTAAAACACAAAACAAAAAAACACAATAGGGATTCTTTTGTAATTTACTTTTTACGATCACCGTATTTGAACAGGGTTTCTTCTCTGCAAATTCTCCGACATAAAGTACAGGGCTTGCATTACTGCAGATGTTTGTGGTAGCATTTGCTACTACAAGCAATAAAACAAACGCATTTTCTTTATTCACAAAAGCGCCTTCACTGACGTGAATCAATTTAGCAGAGGCCGGGTTTTAGAAACAATAATAAAACTTCACTGGAATATTTACATAAAAATTATTCAAACACCCCAAGTATTAAAAAATACTAATGCACGATAATTTTAATAAAAACGCCACTGTATTTTTTTAAAGAAATATATCTATCAGCACAACTAGGATGTAGGAGGTAATATAAAAAAACGGCGAGAATAAAGCGCCAACTAACTAGTATTTATAAAACAATTTTGAAAATTTGTACAACTACACCTTAAGGAAACCTATTCCACTCTTCAATAGTTCTCTGGGTAAAACAAAGGACACAAATCTGCGCGGGAAGGAGTAAAGTGGGATTTTGTTCTGGGTGTTCAGCTGTTCATGATAAATAAAACGGTTCGCTGTGAAAACATATGTCCGTATTTATCACGACTTCATTGTGATAAATGTGACCTAGAAAGTTTAGCCTAAAATATTTTCTTCGTTCGCTTATAATTAACTCCGCTGGTAGATTCGGAGCTTACTTCAAAATTTGTGACGGAAGTCAAGAATCCGCTCCGTGGATCCCGCTTCAAAAATGCGAGCGAAAGATGGACTCGCATTTTCGGAGCGACGCTCTAGAAACGGTCTGCCCTTCAAAATAGCCGCTACCCGAAATTCACATGCCGACCAACGCCTCAGCCGACAGTGTTTTCCGACAACCAGATCACTGCTTTTCCGACAACCAGGTCATCCGCACCACGGAGCACATGCCACAAACATCGTGGACGACATCCGCGTTCTCCACCGGCACATGTACCTTCGGGCGCCATGGAGCGGCGGGCACGCACAGCGATCGACATCGGTGGAACTCAGATTGCTGGTAGGAATTTATTAAACACTAATATAGAGCAAACCTCACTTGCGCGGTCGTTGCTTAGCCTACTCTTTCTTTATAGCGCAAAAAAGGGCCGGCGGCGCGCAGTGTATGAAGGCGAACAATCCGTTGCAGGCAGCGAATTGGACACGCGTACTTTTCCCCCGTTTCCTTCGGGGTTTTTTTGTCGTTCCTTCTCACGTTCGTCCTCTCCGGATCGCCCATCTCAGCGTTTACGATTTTCCACTCTTTTAGTCTTGCCTACATGCATCCCCGATCCAATGAGATAGGGGCTTTCGAACCGTCGCAATCCCGCGTAAGCAACCGATGCATCCGAACAGATCCAACTCGACGGTTCGGTCAATCTGGCTATCTCTCCGCGCATGCGCTCTGACGAGTGAAGTGAAATGACGTAGCGCCCCTCTGTCGACTTCCGCCATGTAATGTCAAATTCCATGGATCAAGTTCGGCGTGGTTGGAGGCGCTTAACGGGGCGGGCGATGCCACATATCTATGAGCGGAATATGACCAACTTGTGCTGGATCTTCCTGCGGAAGATGCGCGCTCCAGATGTGGAGCTTTTGGAGCGCTCCAAAGCTGCGAAGGAAATTCACCTGAGAGGCCGACCTACAAAATCATTTTCGGCAGGATAGTAAAATCCTCCTCGCCACTCGCCACCCTTCTCATTTTCCCTCTCCCATTGCTATTTTGGCGTCGAGAGGATTCTTTGATGCTGCATCTTGAGGCTGGATAGGCCGGGATAAGCTCCCGGATTATCCAGTCCCAAGATGCAGCAACAAGAGGAGTTCCTCCGCCGTCAAAATAACAGTGGGAGAGGAGCAAATGGGAAGCGTTGCAGGAGGATTTTTCTACCTTGCGGAAACACTCTTTTTAGGTCGGGCTTTAAGCAACTTCCTATGTAGGGCCTCCTTCATGCTGGTGAGGGTTGCTCCGAATTCATAATTATCCTTTTTTTTTATTTTGCTACAGAGTAGATTTGACTTGTTTTGTTTTGCATCAGAGTAGACCTGATTTTTTTGTTTTGCAACAGAGTAGATTAGATTTGTTAATGAGTGTATGTCTGTTTTGACACATTCTGAAAGTTCTTTATGCATAACGTCCATTGGAGCCTGTAAATAGGCTGGTTCGACGCAGATGTCATATTCTTTTGTTTGTTTTCTGAACAGGGTGGTAGGCGTTTAAACCAGCTTCAAACAAAAGACTTCCTTTAATGACTGTTACTAATGACAAGTGCAGCTCAATTGAATTTATTTACACTGCAACCAGACGGTCGCTAGAATGGAAGGTCATTCACGACAGACTCGACAGTTCACAGAGAGAATGTTGCCCATGGGTCAAGGAACTCGAGAGATTGGTTTCATTACCTTGATAGCCCGAGGACCCCATATTCCAACAACGCCGTCTCCATGCTGTTTACGGACTTACAAGCAGTACAAAGGAATGTCCCGTTCCGGAATAGATTGCACAATCGAAGAACAACTTCCGGAAGGAGAGGGATCAGTGACCGTTATATAAGTGTAGGGACTGTCATCGAAGCGCGCTCCTGGACAAGAAGCTGTCATGCCTGGCCTCGTTGCGCGAAGCAAATAGTCTGAAGAGCCAACACCACCTGGAATAATTGAGGCCTTCGAGCATTCTCTCTTTCTCCATGGAAGGCCATCGCAGTCGGATATCGCCAGCTCAGCAATGGGATCTAGTCCAGACGCCGAGCGTACTCGAACGTGTCGACTGGAGGCGAAGAACTGGCGAAGACTTCAAAATATTAAATAACAAAAAAATTACCAACTTTGTTTAAATTATTGTTTTGGAAATTGCCGATTTCGGATATTTAAGTGGAGCCGGAAAAACAGCGACAGAGCGTTTCCCGTCAGTTCGCTTTCTTTGAAAGATCGGTTCTCTGTCGCTTCATTCAACAACGATCTGTCTTGCGTGCACATCGCTCAAGTGCTCACCGATTGAAATCAAAGGCGGCTTTACGAGTACATCTTCCCTGTCGAGAACGGGCACAAGAGCAACAACTGTAATTCGTGCTGTCAGAGCGGTGCGAAAGGAGCAGCGACCTCCGGAGCTTTCACCAAAAAAACGTTGAATGAAATGATATGCTCTCTTGTCAGTTGTGTCTCGGGTCCATTTTTACGGGAGGGACAGCAAGAGAATCACTTCAGGATCGAACAGACATCGCTCGCCCAAAACTGTTCAAAGAAGAGTTGTCCTATTTTCTTTTCATTTTCTTTTACTACCCGTTTTAGGACTACAAATTGTGAGGAAGAATTGTTTTGGGTCTCCAATGATGGTTTGCAGGAGATCCCGGGAGGACACTTTGAGCAGTGGCACCATCTGAACGGTGAGTTCTCATCAACTTGCCGCGCCGTAGCTCGAGCAATTATGCCGTACCTCACGAGCAGGGCCGTCAACCGTGCGCATGCTTGCTGTGCTATTTGGCGCACATTTGCGTTTGGCGCCAAGAAGATCCACTGCTACACGATATGTTATACAGTTACTGCAACAACATTCACAGAAATATACATGCACAGATATGGCCAGCATGTTTTTTTTAATTACTGCTGAGTTTGTACTTCTCATTTTCTTAAAACGGAAGGAATATACATTACTCAGGTTGCCATATGTCGGTCGTTGCACCAACCTCGCTCCGTTACCATGTATAACGCTACGGCTAAAGCGCCGCTATGGAGTGAATTTCATTCCACACTACTGAGAGTGAAATTCGTTACCAGCGGCAAGGGTATGCCGCAGCAATGCTTATTTATTTTATAATGCATTGCCCCCCCCCCCCCAATATATTGGCTAGAGGCGGTGCGGGTATTCCATTTTCATCAAAAATAACGACAGTCTATGGAAGCTTCGGCAGCCAGGTGTTGGAACGCAACGATAACACCAACCCACGGTTTCTCTCCTATTCTCTTTTTCAGAACTACTACGCCCAACCGTCAGGATCACGACATCCGACAGCCTGACACTTCGGCGTTTGTGACTTCGTTTGTTGCGACTTCGAGACAACTTACGGTGCGTGGGCGGAACAGGACGTTAAACGCACCAGTCGGAGAAGAGTTCCAGGCACCGTCTTTAGCACTAAACATAAGTTACTCTCCACTCTTATTGTCTAGTTGATTAGTGTGTTACCTCGAGCGTTCTCGAGTTACGCTAAGCAACGAACCCCTCGTTCTCCACATGAATGTTAAGTCCAACTTAGAGTGATCGCTATGACGACGATCACTAGAGGTTCATGAAAACGTTGACGCTCGTTCACGTTACGTTGCTGCCCTCCTGTTTTAAGTAGGGTTTTGTGCTTTCGGTAAATACCAATAAACACCACAAATAACCCTGAAACCGTCTTTATTAAAGTCGGAGAAATCCGAAAGCCCCGAATTTGAGCTGTCCTTGAATGAAAGCAATAGCAACCTTCCCGAGAAAAAAAAATATCTGAACTACACCTTAACTACAGTGTGTTAACTCGGACGCAGCTGGAGACGAACTGAACACAACGATGTCTTTTTCTTACCCCTTTAATTTTATTATTCTTCTATTGGTGCGGAAACGTTTACCAAGCATTCAGGTCACAAGTTTCGTCAAGTGTAGAAAATCCCATGCCGTGTCCTGTATTCTTTAATATAAACCACGATAAACCCGTTCTATTTTTTTTTGTCGAGTCGTTCGTCCGAAAAATAATGTTGACAACAAACATCATGAGCCATTCCACTCTGTGAAGGTGGAGGACCAGCGAAGCTGTTTAGCGCACGACACAGACGTGACACAGAAGTCTTGAACAAAGGTACGAACTATCGCCACCCCGAGGAGCCGGAGGAAACTAGACACGCGCGTCGGGACCGCCATCCGGCGGAAGTTAGACACGGGCGACCGGACCGCCACCCCGGGAGAGCGGAAAGAAACTAGGCACGCAAGCGCTTGGAACGACGACAAAGAGAGGGCGCGCGAGTTTTCGTTGACGCCCATAAAACTCCACGGAACCCTGGCCATAAACAGCCTTGCTGTGAAAATACCGAATTACATTAAAAAATATATATATCCAGAAAAACATAGCACGAAAGTTTAAGGAAAAAAATTAAGAATCCCAGAACATCAAACACTAGCTATATAAACACTGCCAACATGTCGGAAAACGGAACACATTGGCTGACATCCTGCACGTATCGCTGTTTTTGCCACATTTGCTTGGTTGTTTGACAGAGACGCGACCTCGTCTTGTAAAGCTATTTTTTTTTCTTCTTCTCTTTTAATGAAACATTTTTAGCGACGTATTTTTATGCTTATTTATCACAGTGAAGAAAGGTGCCACAGCTCGCCTGTATAGCTCCCGTGAGTGATTCGTTTCCTACTCTGTGGTAGATCCTCCCATTTGATAAAAATATTCGCTTAACTTTCGGTCTGTACGCCGCCGACTCTACGATACAATATAGCCAATCAAGCACCTTCGAAAGTGCATCCTCACGGCACTTGTTGAAATCTGTGTGTTTTCTAACACATTTCGATGGGCGCCGTGAAGTTGCACTTTTGGTGCTCCTCGAGGACCTGACCTGACCTGACCTGACCTGACCTCACCTGACCTGACCTGACCTGACTGACGACCTAACCTGACCTAACCTAACCTAATCTAACCTAACCTAACCTAACCCAACGTTAAGGCCCTATCGGATCTTAACGTTGTCTGCAGTCTCGGTATGGTGTCTGGAACGCGTCTCCGACTGGTGTGTGTTTACCGCGTCCAAAAAAGTGGTCCCTCGATTTCCTCCTGGTGACGTCATAAAAGTGTCATGCTGTCGCCGATCGCGATCCTGGCGGTATTCCAGCAGCGGTGGTGGAATCAGCAGGCGCCTGTTCTGCTACAGGTCGCTCTCTGGTGTTACAATCCACGGAAGCTTCTGCAGCCAGAAGTTGGGACGGACGCCGCGACAACAGCGACACTCGCTTTCACTCGTGTTTTTCGCCAGCGTTTCTACGACTGACCGCCAGGATGGCCACATCCGACAGCATGACATTCCGGCTTCTGTGACGTTATACGTTTCAACTTCGGGATCACTTTTGTTGTATGGGCGGGATAGGGGACGCTAAACACACCAGTCGGAGACGAGTTCCAGGCACCATAATCTCGGTCTGAGATCGAGGCGTACAACCAGGTAGAGGGAACTTAGAGCGATCAACTGGCAGATGAAAGTGACCCTCAATTGGCCCCCGCCATGTTGCACATTTTTGACCACTCGACACGTGACCTTGAAGCCTTACGTCTAGATTTTAACGAAGTACTGCGGACAAATAATTGATTATTATCTTTAATAACAGTACCGACGAGAAAAGTTATGTTTCGTTTATTTCCAAATTCTGCTTCTAAGACAAAAACTCGGTCAGCTTCGCAATGCCTCCGCTAGATGCCTTCAACCGTGGTGCTGTATTTTTTTTTTTTTACCGGAGCTCGACATTGATTTTTTTGGCTAACAGTACTGAAAAGTAGTTTGTCGTCTTTTTTACAGCGGTCGCAATACAAATCTCGGTTTAGGTTTGCGTAAAAGGCTCAGGATTTGGTATGGTCAAATGTCTAGTGGTCATAACTGTACAACATGGCGGCCAAGGGGGGAGGGCACCTTTGCCTGGTGGACGGGATATCAGTTTATCGCTCGAAGCCCCTCTACCTTGTTGAAGGCGTAGTATAGTAGTAGTGTTATAGTATATTCCGACTCAAAACAGCTGCAATGCCGCTGATTTGCCAGTGACTCATGCCGAGCAAGCCCACGGCGTCAAGTTGATCTTAGGATGAAGATGTGGGAAATGTAGACAGCAGCACGCAGAGCCGCATGGACAATCTACCGAAGTGTTCACAGTTATGTATGGTTAACATTTTGTGCCAAGATGTTAATAGTGTCACCATAAGTAAATATTTGCGCAGTATTTATAGGTTTGGTTTAAACAAAGTAAAAATACTGTTTTAACGCTTCAAAAAATATTGTCATTTAATTTTAATGCATTATATAGAACTTTCAGACTGAGCGTTGCCGAAACTAGCATGGCGTGCAGTACTGTCAACTTTAAAATATAACGCAAAAACAAACCAAAGCAACTGTGCCCTCATTCAGGTATATGCAAATGTTTTATATTCGTAAACGACGAAGCATCAAGAATAAAAAACAAAAATTAACGGCTGGATCATTCAAATCCATAGTTGGGAAATGTTTACTGCGCAACACTGTTGGCAGAAAACACAAGATCGGCGATTTTTTTTGGGAGGGTTAAGGTATTGGATTTCGTTAACTATTACACCTTGGGTTTGTGCCCCAAATGAGCATATTCCACGAGACTAGTAGTTTTGCTGACAGTGGTACCTCAGGAACCAAGAATCGCTTGTTCGGGCAAATAGTGTTGCGCCGTGCACGCCTAGAAGCGACCCACTGGGCCACAAACTGCCTGCGTTCTTCTATTGAAGATGCACCTCGTTTTGCAAACGTTGCCCACGAACCACGTCACTAAAATAGAACAGTTGATATCACTCTCAAATCTAGGCAGGCTTCCACCAAACTCGTGAATGTCTAGAGTCGTGACACACCGAAACAAATTCGGAGAAGGGGCGCAGTATCCAGAGTTTTTAGAGCGCAGCTCTTAGGCGCCCGTTTCCGGCTTGAGCGGCGTCGCTGTCGGCGTCACTGTCGGCGTGACCGCGCGGTGCATGATGGGTAAAATTCCCCGCTAAATTTAGCGGAAAATTTTCCCCGCTAAATCTAGCGGAAAAGTTTCCCCGCTAAATCTAGCGGAAAAGTTTCCCCGCTAAATTTAGTGGAAATTTTCCCGCTAAATCTGCGGAAAATTTCCCCCAATCTAGGGAAATTTTCCCCGCTATATCTAGCGGAAAATTTTCGCCGCTAAATCCAGCGGAAATTTTCCCGCTAAATCTAGCGAAAAATTTTCCCCGCTAAATCGAGCGGGAAATTTTCCCCGCTAAATCTAGCGGAAAATTTTCCCCGCTAGATCTAGCGGGAAATTTTCCCCGCTAAATCTAGCGGAAAATTTTCCCCGCTAAGTTTAGCGGAAAATTTTTCCGCTAAACCTAGCGGAATATTTTCCCCGCAAAATTTAGCGGAAAATTTTCCCCGCTAAATCTAGCGGAAAATTTTCCCCGCTAAATTTAGCGGAAAATTTTCCCCGCTAAATTTAGCGGGGAAAATTTCCCCCTCCTCGAGGTCACGTGACCCCCAGGCCACGTGACTCCTCCCCCTCCCCGAGGTCACGTGACCCCCCCCCCCGTGCTTTCCCCTCCTCCTCAAGAGCTGCGCTCTACTCCGGCGTTACAGGGAGTTGTAAACGGCTTTCATTTTTTTTACAACAAAAAGCGCCGATGGGTTAGATTTCACGCAAAAAGCGTTATACTCAAATGTGACGAACAAATATTACGCGCAGGTGAAGGCAAGATATAAGATACTCAGCCCATAGCGCCCAACACATAAACAAACAAAGAAAAGGTTTTCCTTATCATAAACAATTATGCGTACTCATAATTAGCCGATATACTTGCAACTGGCGAGATATGAGAATTGCCTCAGTGGGAATCGAACCCTGGAGAGTGTTATCCACAACCCGCCGCCTTTTGCTAAGTGCTACCAGAAGGAAAGAAAAAGAGAGGAAGCAGCAGGACCAAGTATGACGCACGGGAGCCTGCGAAAACAGGCTGCCGTCAGCGCGGGCAGCTGGGTCCCGAATAAAAAAAACGTAGCTCCACACGTTATCCCACGACGTCATGAGGCAGATCTTAAAGGCATGGTGAACCGAAATCTGGATTCCACAAAACACGACGGCAAAAGCGTGCAACGGGGTGCTGCAAACACTAAAACATCACTCATACAGCGATATCTCGAACGGATGACAGTATTTTCTCAAAAAGGTAGGCGCATTTGACAGATATGTTCACGTCTTATTTCTCCGCGAAGGAGAGGGAACGGCCTCGCGTCTTCTCCGCCTCGCCGCCTTGAGGGGGCGAAGCGAAGAGAGGACGAAACGAGATATCTTGACGTCACGCGCCTCGTCGGCCTGGCTCAATCTCGACCTCTTTTTCCGAAAATCCGGCCGTCCATTCGAGATATCGCCTTACGAGTAGTGTTGTAGGGATTGTAGCGTCCCGCCTACATCTCCTGCATTGTTTTTTTTAATCCAAATTTCGGTTTACCATTTCTTTAACGCACCCACAAATAGTGCAGCAGGCGTATGATCTCACGACTTAACACATCAGTCAAGATAGACTATTGGCCACGATAAACATCATCTCCTCGCGATTACTTCCGTTACCTGAAGGCAGAGCCATTCGAGCGACTGATCGGATACTAGGATAACTAAAAGATCAAGAAGCTGCACGAATTTTCGGAATAGGGACGACCTAAAAAGAACAAATCTGGTGTTGGTGTTTATACATTATAAGGTCGGTCTGCCTTTGAAGTCCAGCAAGAATGGTTTACGCTATTGATGAGAAGATTTGCCAGTATTCACGGTGTATTCACGGTATTCACAGCTCGCTAGAGGCACTTCTGTTTTCCTCATTATAGGCAGTGCACGTGCTACTCACGCGTTTATGTTGTAATTGTTATAGTGCGTAGAAGCTTGGCATTGCACGTGCTTGCACCGGCAGAGGAAGTTGAAATATCCTCACTCTTGGTTGTGAAAAAATTCCACCAGTCGACGATACCCACACTTCTGGCAGCGAAGAGTATCGCTGCTAGTATATCGTATTGTTTCACTGGTATATATTATCGCTGCTAGCCTGGAGTCTTTAACGTGCATTGCGCAGTAGTGATACACGACAGCCCGTCTGTATGATGCTCATCGAGATCCAAAGGGTAAGGGATCGGGATTAAAATCAGGATCCCTGGGGTCGGCAGCGTGAGTTACACCCCTCCCTCTTAAACAAGGTTGAACTTGTCTTAACCGTTCCAATAAACCTGTTGAGGATATGAGTGTACCGTGCGTGCAATGTATCTGGAGCCACGCAAAATCTATGTAACCATGCGTGATGAGTCATAATGCGTATATAATGAGCACACGGCATAGTATGTGCTCCAATGGTCTACAAGAAGGATCAAGTGAAGCAAGTTCAAATTTTGTTTACGTTCCACCACGTAGAGGACATTTGTTGTTGTGCTTCCTACATCGCTCACAACAAACAAGCCGGCGGCGAAAGCGGATTCCGGGATGCTTGTTAGAGCCGAACCTGGCGACCCGAAAGAATGTTTACCCTGTGCTATTTGCTTTCCTCGGAGGCCGATCGTCGGCGCTTTAGACGAAGCTATTTGATCATTCGACATTTTACTAAGCTTCGTGCCAAAGTGAAGATTCGAAATAATTTGTATGTTCCCTTGAGCCTCTTTCGTAGGCTAGAGAAATGACAACGTCCTCGAGAACCTCCCAAAAAATAACCAGCGAGATAACGCTTAAACCAACTTTTGTTTTGCTTCAGCTGAAACATTTCTTTGAAAAGCCTTTGAAACTGCAAGGTTCAAACAATTAATATACAAAAAACAAAACAAAAATGGACATTTTTTTTGATTAGCAGCTCATATAACTGGTTTGTCAACTTCAAGTGTTCATAGCAAAATCTAGATTTACTTTAGAATCTCATTTATCGTATGGTTCAAGACGGTTGCTATATAAGTTATCTATCGAAGGAGTCACGAGATTAAAATAATTTTGGCTTAATGTTTAAACGATCATATACAATACGCAAATAAAGACAACATACATTATACGTACATCAATCAAAACTGGGAAGAAGTTGTTGCGCTATAAAATGAATCATTCGAGTTGCACGGTTAGAGCAGGCACCTCGAACAACTTTCCGTTTTAGAAATTAATCTTCATGCGGCAGTTCTTGTTCGGTGACAAGGTCTGCTGACTGTTTGCCGGAGCGGTTCCCGAACTTCAATTCGGTCCCTGGTGACAGCGAAGAGTATCCTCGACTGCCGATTTCTGGTCTGTTTCTCGCCGAGTTCGAAAGATGCCGACGCACTGCGCGTATGGAGCGAGTGGTCAAAGCGGCGCAAAAAATGCGTCATCATGGCGCTTGTCGTCCTTGTGCATTTTCCGTCACCCAATCGATCCCAGGAAAAAAACAAAAAGGTGGGATCACGGCGCGTTTCTTTTTATGCATATCGCAGTTTCGCCAGTGATAGCAAAAGCGACACACAACCAAATACCGTGGAAGCCAATAGTGGCAACTCCCACGGAAAGCGGGCGAAAAGAGATTGCAGCGCCCCTGGCGAGCTCGGAGTCTCCGCTAGCAAACGAATTCTCCAAAATGCATGGGTTTTGCCTATCTCCGTGCGAGGTAACCAAACAAAAAAAAATTGTCACCGACATTCGCTGCTTCGAAAGTTAAAAAAATGGGTGCCAGCTCATGAATGAAGGACATTTTCTTCGCGTGGGAAAGATGTTACAGCTTTTAGGGTGCCATTTTGGAGTTCTCCCGAAGAAAACATTCTGTCACAACTTATGTAAGCCAAGCAAAACACGAATGCATGCCTTCGCGCTGTTTCGTGAAAAAGGGCAATGTACAAACATTTCAGAACATAGCTTCGTTTCAACTTTATTGTTCTTATCAGTCAATTCGTTTTGTTGTTGCAATTCCCATTTCTCATGAATGTCTTCTTATAACCGTTTCATCGAATAGGCGAGCTGGCTCATCCCGTTAAGGTCGTCTCCGGATGAAGAAGCAAAAGTCAATATCGAACCACGTAATTTACGGTGATGACAGAATGCTCTGAAAGAGATCGTTGTGCACAAGGATTTCCCTAGACCCCCTAGGGGGTATAGACCCCCCTAGGGGTCTGGGGGGGTGTCCATAGGGGGGCATAGCCCCCTAGCTTCTGACACCCTCCCCCCTTGAATCTAAAAAAAGGAAAAATATTTTACTTTTTTTCAGATTGAGTAGAAAACACCACCCTCAGGTGTATATATAGAGAAAGGGAAACATACATTACGGGTATGAGCATCTGGTTAATAGACGTCTGTAATTTAGCTAGTGGACTAAAAAGAAAGAGTTTCATATTTTATCTAGCCTGGCCTCGCATCGCCCCCCCCCTTCCCCGAGCCATTGGGACACCCCCCTTGATTAGAATCCTGGGGAAACCCCTCGGTTGTGCATATGCAATCTGACGCTATTATAAATTAATAAAAGTGGAATTACGAAAAAAGCTGACTTCTCGCGCTTGCAAAGAAAGAAGGGGAGAGCGCCGTAGCCCCGCAAAAAAAGGTGATTTCAATCACGTTATTTACAGTGCACAAATTCCGATTGTTAGCGCGGCGACGACTAACATGTTCTGCTTCGCTGCTTCTTTACTTCTGGGATAAAGGCCGACACCCGTTGAACCGTCTCCACCCTTTCCATTTGGAGTCTTCTTTCATTTATATTTTTGAGGCGACGTCACCCTTCCGCGTTCTTTCTTCCTCCAGCTTTTATGTTGCTGTGTTTTTTGTTGTTGTTGTTGTTTTTTTTCTTGCTTTTTTTGTTTTTGTTGTTTACCTGACGCGTAAGCCATCACGTATCCTTGTTTTGTTTGGTTTACCGCCGAATTCACAAACCTCACTCAAATTGAGGGGCCCCTCCACTTCCTCGAGGAAGGCGTGAGGGCGGACGCTGGCCAATCGCGATAACGGATCCGCCGTCGCGATTGGCCAACGCCGGCCCTCACGCCTTCCTCGAGGAAGTGGAGTGGCCCCTCAGTTTGAGTGAGGTTTGGTGAATTCGGCGTTTAGTCTTTACTGTCTTTCCTTCGCTACGACCAGCGGTTCGTCTGTTGATCTGCTACGCTAGGCTCGGACATTTTGAGGGCCGTCTGCAACTTTGTTGTTGTTGTTGTTTGTTGTTGTTGTTGTTGTTGTTGTTGTTGCTTTCTTCCACTGTTGTCTGCGATAACCTCCTATTTTCGCCTTCAATTGAGTTTCTGATCCGAAATGGTCATACGTGCATTTTAATATTTATTAAATATATTAAGAAGTGTATAAGCTCGTTATGCATTTTTATTCGAATTTTATTTGTGTACGCCGGCCGGCACGTCTGCTACGGGTCTTCGTTGGTTGATCAACCGGCCGCATTCGAGCATACACCAGCGCATACTTAGAAATGGCAGGCATGCCGTGTGCGGCCTACTATTGCAAAAACAAGTTTTTGCGATGTGGTGGGAAATCTTTCTGGCGCTTCCCGAAGGCCGAACAAACGTGAGTAACTAAGTTATGCAGCATTCAAATTAAACTGTTAAAAGTGTAAATAAACAAACGTACAACAAGCAGCTGAAAAAAAAGGGACGCTTTCTTCTTTTTTTATTAGTTTCGTCTGTTGCTTCCGCTTTGTTTATTGTGAACTCAACACCGCCGGCGATTACCAGCTATTCATTTGCTGCTTTCCATTTTTCTTCTTTTTTTCTATAAGCGCCGCAACGATCGTCGTAGTTGAAGCAGTTTTTTGCTGGGTATCTTTGTATCGTCTGCTAACTTGTTTGTTTTATTCGCCGTTGTTCGTTTCTCTTCACCGTTTCTTTTTATTTTCGTCGAGAATGGCGACACCACCTTTTCTGCAAAATTCGGTAAGTGTTTGCACGGTCATTTTTATCCTTACTTTTTGTTTTGTTTTTATGCTCCAGCTGCTCGTGCGCTTGCTCTGGTAATATTAACATGTCGTTTGTGCACGTTTTAATGATTATGACGTAGTTCGAGTGGCTAAACGCCTTTTTTCCGCTTCCCAGACGCGCTTCAAACGCGTGTGATTTCCTGAGAGGCGTTTGAGACCGCTAAATAAAATGCTCTAGCTTTGTTTATGCGCGCGTTGTTATTTGATTTTCGTTGCAGTTTCGATCAGTGGATTCCGCTTTGCATGCGGACTGACCGTAATGAATTGTTTCTGCTGTTGGGGTGACGAAACAGCGCACGCAAAGCTGGGGACGTCACGGAGCCTATACTTTTCCATTGGGTCGTCTGCTTCCGTAGACTCTGAGTCCGCTAGAGGCGCCACTGTCACGTTCGCCGCCGCTCCCATAGTTTTTCGGAGGAGTTTCCAGTATTGGCGAAGCTATATAGTATTTGACAGAACGACGAGCAGCGTGACGATATATTTTTGGAGCCGCTTGATTGGCAACATTGGAACGTGAAATCGGCTACGCTCGGACTTATTATGAAACGGGATCGATGGACGTGGCGACGCAGGTATTGGGAGCGTTTTAGTCCTGCTGAGTACATTTCCAAAAAATCGCCTTCTGAGCGGCACCATCTCTGTTTCCTGGGCTGTGGAACGCCATCCGAGGATGCGCTGTCGCTTTATTGTGCGCTATATCACACGATGCACATGCGTTTACATGACTCAGCATTTCTCCCCTATGTGATAAGCGCTCGAAAGATGCGCGTTGCGTGATCCACGCTGTGCACGCGCGTCGTGGCCATGCGCCAATCCGAGAACGTAGATTTGGGCTCCGCGCAGGCGCAGTGTGGAAAAGCAACGCTAACAAAAACTCGCGTTGTTGACGTTTTCTCGTAAACGCAATACTAAGACTAGATTTTTTGTTTCTTTTTTTTTTGTTTTACTGAGGGTTAACGTTAAAGATAACGGAGCATGCGCTAAAGGCTTGTGTTTCTTAATTAGCTCGTGTCCGCGGTGTCGCCTGGGAACAAAAGTGCTCGTTTTGAAACAATGAGATTGGGGAGCAATCTGTAAGTTTCGAGTGGCTAAGCATATCAACATCGTCTTTCGTTAAGCTCTCTGATGAGTACAGCGAGTTGTTTTTAGCGTGCTTTCTGGAAAGAAGACGAATCAGATTTCTTGGGTAATAAAGTGGACAAAAAAGACTGCGGTATTTGAAGTGATTTAAAATATGTATAATTGTTTATACCTTCCGCAAGTAGGAAAATCATAAGCGAAATTCAAAACGCTTGGTGCAGCTGCAGTTTTGTTGTTTCTGTAAAATTGCAAGCAGTATTCACGGTTCCGTTGTACATAAAAAAAACTAGACAATGATAGCCATGAACCCAGGTTGAGTGCTTACATAAAGCGCGTGTCCAATACCTCACAGAAACAAGTAACCAAATATCGTGATTCGTTGCTCACTCAAAAAGTAACTAAGTCTGTTATTCGTTACCGCGATTCAAGATGAACGCGTTACATCAGCTTTAACGTAACCCGCTACTTTCTTGCTACCCTAAATTTGTCGTTCTTATGAAGCAGTATCCGCTTCAGTGTTTGTCGTCGTTAAAAAGTTGAGCTTTTTTAGTCGTCTATTTAGGCAATACCTGTGCCTATGATGGCATACCTTGTACACATTCTTTTAAGGTGTATCTAGCGTTTTCTCGTCGTGCAAATGAGTGGCGCGAGCTGGGGTGAGAAATGGGTTGGGCGCTTACGGTGTACACGTGTACTCCTCATAAATAGCGTTACTGGTTGCCTTTCCAAAAGCATAGCCAAAAGTTAACGAAAATGCGTCACTCGTTCTTCCTGTTAAAAATGTAACTCGATATTTATATCGTTGCGAAACAGTAACCATAATTGTTTTCACCTCAAGAAAGAAAAAAATTTTGCGCGATGTTCATACGCCGCGCGAAGTAGTTCTTCCAAGGTTTGGCTGTATGTAAAAGAAGCGATTTGTTTTTTTTTGTTTTTTTTGCGTTACAAATTTTTGCATCTTGATAAGATAACAGATACCGAATCAAAAATGCACCTACATATACAATTATCTACATAAAGAGAGAAATTAATAAAGCTCCGCAAGAGGCCCGACTTTTATACAAGGGTTCTTGAGGTGAAAACAAGTATAGATGCCAATAACGCGTTAGTTGTAACACGTTGCGTAGATGTTTTATTTAATTGGTACACACTAAAATCATTCCCATGGACTAAACTAATGTCCGATGACACAGGCAAAATTAGAGTGAAACGTATTCAACTTTAAGTGAAATAAAGCGCATTTGCATACCTAAGGAGCGGTGCGTAAAGCCTTTTTTTGGGGTATGGTCACGTTTAAAGAAAATTAGTCAAAAACGGCAGGCATCGATTACGTCTGTTGAACTGCATCGGCTGGAGTTTTAGGTACTTGCTTACCTGTGAGGCCGGTCTCATGATGTTTAAATGCCTCTTATGGGTGAGTTGACTGGCGGGACAGATACCCACGTTGATCAGCGCACCGCCCCTGAGGAGAGGTGACATCAGATCTTTCAAGTGTTTGCAATAAAGCACAAGGTTTGCTTGAGGTCTAGCTGGAACGAATGGAGATAATGAAAACACCAACTCGAGAAGGACAAATGTAGCTCTCAAAGGTGACAGCTGTGTCCCTGGCCTGCTTTTTGGCGCTTCTAAGAGCGCTTGACATGCTCGCAAGGGACAACTAATGCGCGTGACAGTACGCCATTCGTGGAGGAATTTTTTCATCTGGGTCAAGGAAAAAGGAGCTTCCTTAGAGGGCTTCCTCGCAATCCCGGAGTCTTCAACTAGACGGAGAAGTGAGCACATAACATCTGTTCACGCCCCTTTTCGGAAGAGTCACGGGAACTGACACAGGGTGCCTTTTTTACTTGCACGCGATCATGAACGTTAAGCGTTCTGGGATGGTTTTCCCGGGAATTCGTAGCGATGTTGTCTTCTCCGAAGCCATTAAACCGAGATACTAAACCAAGGACTGCCATAACGTGACGACTTCCACAAAATCTTCATCTCTTTCTATCTTTTGTTTTCTTGCTTCCTTCCTTTCTTTCTATATTTTTGTTTTGCTTCTTTCCTTTTTTCTTTAGCGAGTGGAAAAAAAAAGGACGCATTGGCTGCCGCGTTAGCGGTGCCGGCTGCTCCTTTGCTCTTTGTTGACAGGACACTGGGCCAGTTCTTGATCTACAAGAAAGGATGCTATTTACCTTACGAGAGTGGTATTTGGAAACTGGAATGGCAGAGAGTTATTGAGTGTAGATAGATCTCCATGGAGAACAACACTGCCATGGTACATTACTAAAATATATTTTTCGACTAGATATGAATATGTGTATATATTCTTCAACTATGAATTGCTACTATATTGGTATACATCGAATGTTTTATTTTCTTGTTCAAAATACCTTTTAACGCGATAAGTTCTTGAATAATCTAACGTGCATTGTGACCTTTTAATTTATATTCGCAGTAGTCTATGTACTCATTTCTTGGTGTATAAATTATTGTTCGTGAATAGTGTAATTTTATACTTTGGAGCGTGTTGCAGGTGTACTCTGCGATACGTGATTTTGACACAATGGATTTCTGCTTCCTTTTATTTTTTGTATGTGTGTGTGGGGGAGGGGGGGAGAGGATTGGAGTAGGGTAGGTACAGTACATCTGGAGGGTGCAAATAATCTACGTGGAGAATTGCGCCCTGGAAACCAGCTCAGGTTGCTGGGTTAATGTGGCGATGCAGGCGAGTTGGTTCATGACTTACGAAATTTGGAACGGCGCGCAAAAAAGACGTTTGCTGGTGTCTGATCGTTAAGGTGAACATTTAAACAGTCTATTAGGAGGTAAAAGAAATACAGCTGCGTAAGCAACAGAGGAACTATTTTACACGCAGGTTATTCTTTCTATTTTCTTGCCGCAGGACATTCACCGAACATCCTTCAAAGAACGATATACGGACAGAGAGCAAGACGGAGAGCGCTTTAATAAAATATTCCGACTGCTTTGACTGCTTTGTGGAACAACTGTGTCCTAGGCAATAACTTGTTTGCATGATCAGATTACGTAATTATGCATGCGAGAAAATGCGTGCTCGGAAACAATAACAGTACCGTGTACGATAGAACCCTTTCGGTTGAAACCAGCTGAAAATAGGAAGGAAGGAAGGAAGAAAGAAAAAAAGAAAGAAATAAAGAAGGAAAGAAAGAAGAAAAGAAAGAAAAAAGAAGGGAAAAGAGAGAAAGAAAGAAAGTATGGAAAGAAGGTAGGGAGGACATCTTTCTTTCTTTCTTTCTATGTTCAGCTGGTTCCTCTCGAAATGAATGACCAATTAGCTCAGACCCTTCCCATTGTAGGTAGACTCCTACTTTGGGGAAATCGCTAAAAGGCTGTCCACTACAAAACTACAATACTAAAAATAATCTGAAGACAAGGATCAAAGCAAAAGCGTCAGACAAAACACAGTCACGTATATAGCATGACTTCGGACGGCAGAGACTTGGTGGTCTTAACAAGACGAAAACGGAAATCAAATTTCCGTCGTGGTACAAGGCTCACGTATTTTGTGGATGTGATGTCTACACTGAAATGTCATTTTGAAAATTTCAGCCATCCCTTATACATAAGATACAAAAATGTTCCAGTAAAAATAGAACCTAGCTCATCATTATTTTTTGGGAGAAATTCGCTCCATAATTACAAAATTGAAATAAACACAACATATTTCGGCCATTTAGTGTGACGAACTGTCATCAGAACAAACTACCCCCTGACGAATTGCCATATGTGACCAATTGCCCTGCTACCAACCGAATAACCTGCTACGAATTTTCTTTTCACCACGAAGCAAGCGTAAACAAATTATTTTTTTCCGCAAGCTTTATGTCCCTTATCTATGCAATATAAAGCTAAAAAAAAGAAATCATCCTAACCAGAATGAAAAAATAATCTGTCCAAGGAGGGGAGTGTATGCCCCTCCTCCTCTTTAGAATCCTTTCCTCCTCCCCTCCTACTCTCCTTCTCCCCTCTTCCTCAGCCTTATCTCCCCTCCTACTTCTCCTTATTTGCTCCTCCTCCCAATTCTCTTCCCTTCCCCCTCCTCCTCCTTACCTCCCCACCTCCTCCTGCGTACCCTCCACTCCTCCTACTCCATACCCTCCCTTCCTCCAGCAGTATCCCCGCTAAATTTGGCTCCAAAATTGACACCAAGTGCCCTTAATACCAATTCAATTTCCTCGCTAAATTTAGTGGGGAAACTGAGTTGGAGTTGAGGTCACGTGCCGTCAATTTTTCAGATTGAATGAAACCGTCACATCACTTGGTGTCACGTCACCTATGAACAATTTCAGTTGCTCAGCTAGATTTAGCGGGAAAATGCACGTCACGTGACGTCAACACTAATTCAATTCCCCGCTAAATTGAGCGGGGAATTGAATCGGTGTTGATGTCTGTTGACGCCAGTTTTCCCTGCTAAATTTAATGCGGTTACGCCAACGACGACGGCAACGCCGACGGTGACGCCGACACTGCGAGACCCGTAAACGGGCGCCTAAGAGCTCCGCTCTAATATATAAAAATATAAAAAGCGGTTTCCGAGAATCAGCCATTTCGTTTTCTAATTGTGAAATTCTCGAGAACACGATCTTTCCAAGTTTCCCGGGAGACAGCCATTTAACTGTCTGTGTGTGTGGTTCCACCTGTGGCCGGTGGTTTTTATTACGTGTATTTCGCCCGAGTTCCAGTTAAGGTTCGGATAACTTTGGTTGGAGAGTCTTCAAATCGCCCGGTATAATGCATAGAGGATGGTGTTCGCGCAAAATTCAAAAGAAGAATCTTCCAGCAATCTCAGGGATATTGCCGCGCACTTACATTACCAAGTCTGCAGCGCGCTTGACAGACAAGCACGTGACTCGGGTTCGATTCCCGCACTTCTTGTCGTCTTCATCTTTGTTGATGTAAGTAGAATATTTCAGAAGGTTGAAAAACCTTCTAGCTTGTTCTTGTTTAAAATGCATAGTTTGAGAATGATCTAGAAAAAGATATGCTAGACTCCCAGGGAAGGGCCAAAATAATCCGCAACGCGCCGTGCCGACACGATGCAGTCTTCCCCCAGCGCTCGAGCATGATGTTACGCCGTCGTCGGCGCTTGCGACGCCAGCCTTCTTCTAGATTGTATTGGGCACAAGTTCGCCCCATGAACGTAGTTCCTTCAGTCATTCTTCGAATCATCATTTGTCATTCGTGACAAACGATGAATATTAGCCTGGCAGATATTGGTTCTGACGTGATTCATGAACACCGACTTCCATAACAAGAAACAACTTCATTAAACGTTGCGTTGACCGAAACTTCTGGTCAACTGCGTTGCCGAAACTCTCTCATTCCTGTGTATGTATTGATGATGCCTCCCGCATGGGAGCAAACGTTAATGAGTTGTTTTTCTTGTTATGTGGTCGTGTTCTTATTTTATTCATGACATCTCCGGCTGGACTATTTTTGCATTGGTTCTGACGCAAGAAAATCCTGTATCAGTTTTTATTTCACTATTTTTTCGCAATGCCTCTGATAGTAGCACGGTCACGCGTTCTTTCAATCGACCATCTACCGCCAACAAATGCTTGCAACAATTAAAAAAAAAAAAAACGTAATGCATTTGCGCAGATGGATGGAGGCTTGTTGCGTGATATTTGGGTTCTTGAAGATCCCGCTATAGCCAATCTATTATATTAAAATAAAAAAAACGATCTGGGCAATGGATGATTGCAAGGAACAAAAAGAAAAGACGTCCGTTTTTATATTGTCACTGTCTCAGTAGATTACACATCAAAGTGTCAATCGGGACAAAATATCCAATATCGGACATTGCGACTCCATGAACATATTTAATCGTTTGACATTTTGACCTGGATGGACACTTAGACTACATGGAAATTCTGCCTCGGTGGGCTTACGACCTGGATGGACATCTTGACTCGATGAACATTGTTTTCTCGTTAGACAATTTGAGTCGATGGACATTTTGTCTCGATGGTCCACGTTCTGACCGGTACTGATATCGACATGTGTAGACGCTTCGAACACGTACTGAATCGCCCATAGTAAAACTTTCATTATCTTATCACTTACGGTACTATGAGGCTTTCACATTGGTGACGAAACATATTTTGTTTCTTTAAATATTTAGACTTAAAGGGACACTGACAGGGTATTTATGCTCGCCGAAGGTTTTTAGTTGTGCGTGACATATGAGAGCCCAACTACCCAGAGCAGAATTTGTGGCTCGAAGTTCGGTTTCGTTCCGCCCGAAAACCGCCGATCAAGAACTGGCCGGTTTGAGTCACGCTCACTCTCTTTTCCGTGGTCACGGGCCGTTTTCTAAGGTTTAGACACTACCACCAAATTTAATCAAAGTCGTGGGTCATTGAAGGCACACAATCGATATTAAAGATAGAAAAAATATGAAACCCATTTTTTGTGGCTTCTAAAAAGCTGCAAATACGTTTATTGAAAAAAAAAAAGTTGCACAGAGAACTGGAAGCATTCTGTGCGTTCACTGCGTAATTGTCAACATGGCGTCAATCGCGTCGTTTCGCATATCGTGGGACTGGCGGTGACGGCAATGGCAGCGGACGACGGCGTACGCGTGGAACCTCTACTTCAGAACTGACCGTTCGCGGTACCGGCGAATTCTGTCTTCCTTTGAAAGAGAAATTTTGGACCGATCAAAAGAATTGGTATTCATCCCGTACGACACGCCCGACCACCAAGCCGATTTGCACGAAGACGTCGCCGACCCGTCGCCCCCTTCTCGTGGCTGAAGACATCGCTCGCGCAAACGTCAAGCACGAAGTGCGTACTTCGAGTTGAATATGCACGCGTACGATTTCTTTACTAGGTGCGAACGTGGTCAATGCGTGGTGCTGCCCGACTTCGATCAGGAGTGCTTTTACTGGAGGAAAATCGGCAGCAAATTTTCCAACCTACAGTTGACCGGCTGCATTATTACTTACGAAAGTGTTTGCCCAGTAGCTCAGTGGAAAGACGTCCGCTTCACACGCGGCGGAACCGGATGATTAATGTGTAGTTCTGTTTTTTTATCATTTACGATATTTATTTTTTTACAATTATCACTGAAAAAAAAACAAATCTTGTGGACGAAACGTCGCTGAACTAAATGGTATGGGATTTTCTTTTTGACACCTGCGAACTCAATGTAATCACTTTGCACAAAATGCAAGGAGCATATAAATCGGGTAGCGTCCGCTTTCCGAGGTGCCCGTAACTGTTCTACAGGAATTGCAGCCAGCCATTGGTCCCGATCCCGTTGATCTTTCGGAAACTTGTGCAAACTCTGCCGCACAATGCCACTGTTTTCGGACGCAGGACATGTGAGGCAGCTTTTCACGCAACATCTTATGGGTATTATTTTCGGAGTCGATCACGGAAATTCACCACGGGCACTCACTACTCATCTCCAACTCTTGAATGTACAAAACAACTCATCTTGAAGCGCAGAACAGCGAGCGGAACAAACATAACTGCAAAGGAATCGCACGGCAAACGGTTCCCCGCCACACATGTCTGCTCCGCGCAGAAAAAAAAAGAAAAAAAAACGGATGAAAAAAAAGCGCACGGTCGGGTGTAGCTACGTGACTTCCGCCACTCACTCTCTCCTCTCCACTTCTCCAACCTCCGTGCGGAGGTTTTGGTTTCGGTTTCGAGCAGTTGCGTTTTTGAGCTTTATTAAAAATACGTTACTGTTACAAAATATTAATGGGGTAGTCTAGACACCATAATGAATCGCCTGACAAAAAAGGAAAACAAATTTTGGGGGTGTCAGTGTCCCTTTAACTCAATACAGTAAAATATTGCGGCAAGGACAATGCGTTTTGTAATATGATATGACAACATCAGCAGGAACCGAAGGCTGGATTAGAGAAAAAAAAATTAAAGCTGTTTACAACTCCCTGTAACGCCGAATTAGAGCGCAGCTCTTGAGGAGGAGGAGAGAAGGGTACTGAGGGGAGGGTATACCCCTCCTTTCTCCTCCTCACCTCCTCATCCTGCCTGCTACTCCTCCCTCCGAGCGGCGTCGGCGTCGCCGTCGCCGTCGGCGTAACCACGGGGTGCATTATGGGACGCGTGACGTCACTGGTGACGTCACGCGTCTACTGATGGACTTTGGCCTGTTTTTGCTGCACGATCAAAGGATTGAAATATATACTTATATTTTGTGCCAAGCGGTGCGCGGCTGTTTAGAATGCTCAGAGTTATTAACGGCGCAGAACTTTCGTATACCATTGGGGTGAACTTATAGGTTCAGAGACATCTTTTCTCCTGATGCGCCAGCCATTTTCCACATTACATGTCAGCAGCAGACGCAAAATACTTTGTTCGTTCAGGTGAACATTTTTGTGTAACTTGGTTGTCTTATTACTCCCGTTTTTTATATTTGTATCTTTACAGAACATTGCACTGCTGCCCCGGCCACACGGCTGTTGGCAGACACTCAACTACAAGATATCTACCTATTTATCTATCTATGGTTGCCCTTCGCTAGGACAGCTGCCGCCGAGATGCGTCCCACTAACACAGCTACGCCACGCGCGCTGGTTCTCAGTAGTTATCAGTGTTTGTAAAATACTGCATAGACCATAAGGAATCAAACTTTATGTGCCACAAATTTATAAGATAGTAGTGCGTTTTTCACCAATTGAACAGCATTAAAATCCAACACAATATTTTCGTTCATTCTCGAAAGCGAGTCTTCACGGCACCTGTCCTTCGAATGTCGCATGGTAACAAATTCAAGGAGTAGCTTGGCACGTGCAATAAAAAGCACGGACGTCGCGGCGACTGGTGTTTGCATAAGTCAATGTTGGTATAAGAAGTTAGACCCCGCCTTCAAAGTATTCAGCCAAGCTAAACAAAAATGTTATGTTTTTTTTTTTGACGCGGACCAAAGAAGTGAAAAATAAATAACCTGATAATGGCCAATGGTTTTTTTAAGGGTTAAACGGCGGTCCACACTGAATATATTTATGTTCACATTTCAAAGATAATTCCACAAAATCCTATAATTAATACATTCTGTAACTTTGTCTACAGTTAAATGCATAATAATGTAATATCAACCCTCCAAGTGAATTGAAATAAACGAAATATTTTGTAACCTCAATAGGCTTGTTTGATCGGCTAGCCTAACGTTGGAAACAGGCTTTCACTTACCGTATTCCAAAGAAAACCCTGCAGCTCTAGGAGGTCTTTTCTAAAAAGCGCGTAGAACGAGTGCGCTGGACGGACGGGATCTCCCTTTTATAACGACGCCAATTAAAACTGCAAAGGACCCGCATGCGCCCAAGCTGGAACCTAGACCATAGTTCCGCGAATCTCAAACTGTGTATATAAAATTTCAGAAGACAAACCTGGACATTGCGATACTTTTAGAAACTGTACTACACTTTATGAAAGCAAACTAAACACCAGATTTCAGTGGGGAGATGATGGTTACATTTGCGTTTCTGGAAGAAAAGTGCTAAGGTGACCAGTCCGAACCTCTCACTCCCGGAAAGATCCGTGGATTTTTTCAGGAGTGAGGGTGGCTTTGGCATTGCTTTAATTTTTTTTTATACATACATAATTTATTGGCGTTTATCGCTTCTTTTTCAGAACGAAGAGGCGCAGTTTTAAAAAAAAAGACATTAAGAAACTTGTCTATCCCATACTTTTTTTGGGCGCGTTGGTGATAACGTAATGGTGCATTCGCACGATGGAGTATCTTCCCGAGTAGAGGATGAAACGTCATCGAGTTTTGAGGTCACATGCTCCTCGTCATGGATGTTCGCTGATCCCCCGAGCTCGCGGCATGCTCGCGGGGACCCGAGGATAATCTGTGACAGGCCTACAGAGTATCCGCCGTTCCGTCGATATCCGTCGGACCGATCAGGCCCCTCTTTGTCCCCCTGCTTTTGAGGAGGGATATTGATGAATAGCTTTCAAGTGAGGGGTGCCCTTTCTTTATTATTTTTTTTGCCTGCCTTTTTGTTCGATCAGTCCCCGAAAGTCGCCAGCAGGCTTGAAGTGTGGGGTGTCTTTTCTTTATAATTTTTCCCTGCCTTTTGTTCAATGAGCCCCCAAAAGTCTCCAACAGGTTTGCGAAAGGAAAGACTCCGGCGACTCAACTATCTGCAATTCCGTCGTGCGAATGCTCCCTTGGATTTTCTGCACGGCCTCCTCCCTCTTGCGCCGTTTCCTTCTCTCAGCTCTATGACGTACTCGGTTTTCTCCGGGGATAAATATCTCTCGTGCGAATAAACCATTAAACACTAGAAAGTATAAAACTGGAAGGACGGACAAAACAACACATCTTTCGACTTGCAACATGCAGAGTTTAAATGACGAGAAGCACAGAGCTCAGCAATTATCAGGGTTGAAGGGAAAATGGGGAGTTGGGAATAGTGTTGCCGTTGGGCGGTTGGTGAAAGTAGCCAAAACACAGGTCAAAAGTAGCCAAAATGAGCCATTTCATTTGTCTTGGCACCAAAAATGTCGCCACCGTTTTTTCTAAAAAGGAATCGTCATACGAAGTGATAAAATGAGGCTATGCACAATTTTAATCAACGTGAATAAATGCTCCCACGTCTAGAGTAATTGAGGGTAAGTTTTTAAGAAGCTCGATGGGCAAGTCAAACGTGGAGGTCGTTATCTCTTGCAGCCACAGCCCGAACTCAGCATCGCCACAAGGACGTCCAGCTTCATCTGTTTCTCAATTGAGTTTTTGTTAGTGAAACATGCTCAGAATCCGCATTTGATACCGGAAGCGACAGGCGTCTCAGCGACTTCGATACTGGAAGGGACCTACGCGCGGCAGTACATAGATGTAATTGAAGACAAAGAACACGCGTGACTCGAAATTAGCGCAAAACAATCTACGAGAATTTATAAAAATACAAAAGTGTCAAGAGAAGCTTCAGCATTTCCTTTTTCAGTTCGGCAAAGACTCTAATAACCATTGTAACATATTTTGATGTTTCGATCTAAAATGAGATTTCGACTCGCTGAACATTTTGACCTGTTTTGACACTTTCTTTTGATGGACATTTTGACGTTCCTGGCACGTCATCTGTTGGTTATTTTTACTTGATAGGTCTTCTGTATCGATTGACATTTTTACCAGTGTTCATAAGTATGACGATTAGAAGTCATGGCATAAGACTAAGTTCTAATTAATCTAATCTATATTTAAAATATTGTCAACTCCTCTGGAGTTTCAAATATCGTTTAAACCTCGGCGGCGCAACATCACTAATCTCCCTGTTCGAGGTACATACGACGTGCTCACCGTGTATAGTGATCATCCGTACAGCAGAAGCAAAAAACGCGTTTTTGACGTTTGACTCAGAAGACCAAGGGTTTTCAGAATTTTTCTTTTCATCAAAAAACATTGCGTGTTTGATTAATTGACTATTAGCTTGACTGATTGATATATTATTTGATTGATTGATTGATCTCAAAGACCTACCAGCAATCTTGGTCAAACGGTTCCTCCGAATTGCGCCTCTATGCTCAACCGTTAGGATACAACCCAAAGGCATAAGAAGATAGCACATCCTTTCCTGTATACTGTAAACGACTACATTTTCGCGGGCTCAAATTTTCGCGAATCGGCCCTAAGCTCAAAATTCGAAATTATTCGCGGGTTCTAATTTTCGCGAATCGAGTGTAGCTTCCGTAGCGTTCACATATTGCCCGTATTGTTCACGGGACGTATTTTTCGCGAATTGTAGGCGATTCGCGAAATTCGCGAAATATAGGTCCTTGCGGAAATTTAGTCGTTTACAGTATTTATTACATAAACTCTATGGTGATTGCGTCGTTGAAACTCATAAGGCAATTTTTAGCGGCGGAAAGGTGGTGTTATAAAGACGTTTTGCGAATGAATTAATTGGTTGAATGAACAAGTGCAGCCACAGCCTACCAGTGTGCTTGCCTCGTGGCCTCTAAACAGATAACTTAGGTTTTTACTATTATGTTTGCCCTTGATGCGAACACTCATATATATGTAAGATTAATAATATTATATTTCATTCAAAACAAATATACAATTTTGAAGGCGGACATTGAAACAAATCTTTCGAAAACAGATTGACCCCAGTCACAATAACTTACGAGGGGTGCGTTATACTTTTCTTAAATGTATAGCAATACAACTGTTCAGGAGACTCGTATGAAGTATTTCTTGTAAAATATTTAGTTATCCAAGTTTTACTTTTTCTGTTACAATGCACATAAACCAATATGTAATGGTTCTTGGACTCCACCTTATCTAGGTCAATAAACTGCAACCTCAAGACACCGAAGAGGGCTGTCGCCCACGAAATCGTAACCATCACTGTGACATTATTCGCTTTCATGTCAAGTTTTATCAAAGCCTTACATTCAGGGCTGAAATATCCTTGTGTTTGGTGCAACAGTAGTCGCCAATCTTTATAAACGCCAAAAATCAAAGCACGTGGTCAGAACATTGCCAGCATAGCAAGGGAGCAATGAAGACACTCATAAATAATCACCGCTTGCTAGACATAACATAGGGCATTCTCAATGTCAAAATGTCACAAACAGAAATTTGAGTGTGTGTTGGTAATGGTCCGCTCTGAAGATGACCTTACACTAATTTAACATCAACTAAACTTTGAGTATGACATAGCGTGTGTTTTATTTGTAGATGTATCTGGTGTTCACATATAAATACATTTTATACAGTACTAACAAAACAAGTGAGGAATCCACGCTGTCTTGAGAACTCGAAAATAGACTCGCGGTTCCTTAGAACACCCCATTGCATAAGCACTGCTTTCTATACAGGTATTTTGTATAAACCACAAAAAGAGACGAGCAATATAAATAGTTCTCAAGATTTCCTGTGGTACCTCATTCAGTCGCTTCTAATTTAAGCGTCCCTATTTGCCTCAAAAAGAACACGTCATGTGTTATTCTTCATCGCGTAATGGCTTCATTTTATCATATTGATATTCAGCAAACTTTTGAGCACTCAGGTAATAAAATAATACCCATTTTTTAATACAACCAAGGTCTCTTTTTAGCTAGCTTAGAGTGGCTTACTGTCAATTCTACTCCTTGTGGTCGTTCAAAAAACTATTATTTGATTTCCTCTCTTGTCCGGCCCACAGCGTCCCTAGGTATTCCCCAAAGGCTGCGTTTTCAATATAATAATTAACCTGCAGAATCGACTGGAGCGTTCTACTGTTGTTTCTTACGAAAGGAACTTAAATAGCGGAAGAAGAGAAGGGACCACAGTGGGAAAACAAAAAGAGGAAGTCGAGCGCGTCGTTCTCTTAAATAAACTAACCTAAAACATGACGAAACAAAAAGCTTCGTGCATCCATTATAAGTGGAAAAGAAAACCCGCTATGCTGTTTATCGCGTCAAGCAATACGCGTATTACTACTAGTAAATCTAGCCCACTCTGCAGCTATTAAATCCGGGACAATGTTTCCTTCTCATGCCACAACAAATAGAAAAATAAATAGCCGGAATGTTTGGCATTCGTGCTCAACTGACTGTTCACTTGGTTCTTAGACTCTTAGATGTCAACCCTTCCTATATTTGTATCTTGAAGGTTTTGTTCGATACCTTACAACTACCATAGAGTGAGTATGGCATGCAATCTACCCCTGGGAGCACGCCAGAAAAATGCCTATCCTGGCACAAGTTTGGCAAACCTGGGGCCAAAGTTGGTTCAGTAAGATTGGCTTCAATACGTTATATATAGTAACACACTTTTGCTCCTTTTAGGGTTTTCTTCTGGCTCGCCACCAAATTTTTGAACTTTCAAAGAAGACCCGAAGATGTCATGTTACAAACGAATACACTCCAGAGGCGTGTAACTGGATATTGTTTGGCAAATTAAAGCCAACATACTGAATGTCTGGCCAAAGAACATAACGTTTGGTTATGCAATTGTTTTTTTCGTAAACCATTCATAAACGTAAATTGCCAGAAAACAAAACAATTTATAGCCCTAAGAGCTGTGCTACTTGGAGCCCCAATAGAAAAGAAGGGGTAATGTGAAAATCAAGCAAGAGTATTGCCGGACGTATTGCATGATGGCAGTGTGTTTAAATATTGAAACGCAATACTCTCGAAATATTCAATGCGCTTAGCTGCTGGATTCATTATTTCTTATTGGAGTGCAGTTTGATCGCTGCCAAAGCAAATGGAGTGAAAAAAGAAAGCCGTACGCACTGATTTGCACGAGGAGAGATATCGAACCTGCAAAAGAAATTTTCTAAAAAAATCGTCCATGAAACATCTCGGCAAATATACTTGATCTGTTTTCACTTTATGAGTTGCCTATGAAAAACACTTTTTTTATGAATACTTCACCTGAAAGAATAGGTTGTCGCGCTGACCGAAACGCTAGAATACAACCTCAATAAAAATATGTGACAATTTTATTTTAGACACAAAATTATGCTAAAAAGCACATTAACTCACTTTTTTTGTTCTAAGCGTAGTAAATAATATAATTTTTGTTTTGCTTGCTACCAAGACAAACATCTCACGAGTTTGATGGGTTTCAAATGGAAGCCATTAAAACTATAGTATATACTTTGACCATTGGTACTACCTAACACGTGTTCAAATGAACAATAAAAAATTGCACAAAAGCGTTATTAAAGTATGCGCAGCATAAACAACCGTGATATTGTTGTCTCTCTATAGAATTGACATTTTTGCGAGTTGTTAAGAGCTCCTAGTAAAAAAAAACTCGACTGCGACGTCGAGTTGCTGTGTTAATAGGATTTAAGTTGCTAGTCAGCGCTCGTCCTTTGCATCTCTCTTCTTTGTTTTCGTCCTAGTCGCGCTGTTTCTTTACTACTGTCTCTTCTTTTGTGCATGGTGCTTCCGACTCAGACGTCAAGTGGTCTGATGGATCGCTTGTGTCATGCGGTGACCTGTGAAAAGACTCTCCATGCTCAAGAGAATGACAGAAAGGAAAAGTAGCTGTCACCAGCCTGCGAAATATTTGACGCAAATTGCCTCATGTCAATGCGCCTGCAAAGAAAAATATGGCCTCTCCGACCAGACCATCTTACGCTCTTGCGGAGCAGTACAAATAACACAATTGTTTCGGTCGACATTTTTTGTTGTTGTTGTCAAAATAGGGTTTTGGCCGTCTAAAATAGCCTAGGTAGAACCAAACTTCATACTTTTTGACCCGAGGATCAGTATTTTTGTCTTAATATGCCTCATATCTGCCAGAGTTAGGCTCCAATCTCTGGCTCGCTTGTCACCTGGCATCTTCGACCTCAGTTTTCAAGAAAATGAAAGTATTGTGCTTCACTTCTGGTCACCCGGTTGTCGCCTGGAATGATTAACCTAAATTGACAAACTATACTCGGTGACAGGTCAATAACGAAGTGGAAGCTCCTTTCACCTCTTTCCACTTTAGTAGTGCAAACGGTGGAGAGGAGGTCGCCTCCTCTCCAGCATTTGCTCTACTAAAGCGGAAAGAGGTCGGAGGTGCTTCCACTTCGTTATTGACCTGTCACCAACTATAGTGCTATTATTAGGCTTCACTTTCGCTTGTTTCACTTATACGTCGAACCTTTCACTCATATCATAGCACTTCGGCAGTGATATGGCGAAACAAAGAAAAGTCATAAAAAATCAAAGAAAAGTACTTTGGTTCTAGCGCCCTGGAGAAAAAAAAAACTTTTTTTGCTCAAATCAGGCCACTAGGATTGCCAAACTATCGGCAAATCTAGTCGTTTCTCCGGCATGTTGCCTGGGAGGGGGCTGTTTATTGCATATAGTTACTAGGTATTTTGCTTCCACTGGACAGTTAAGGCAGCCGCAGTCAGGGGCTTTTTTAGTGCATTCCATTTATGTTACATCGCTGGATAAGGTCCCCGCTATTATTTTGTATGATGGTGGTTGTAGCTCTTAAATTGTATAGGCATTATCTTTTTGTCTATGTTGGGAAGACGTTAAGATTGGGACTATACAAGGAGGTGAACTAAATAAAAGGCGTGAGTTTAAGATGTCGTACTGTCTATTTTTTATTTCTCCTACATTTTGATGTTTCTGTTCTTCCCCAGTCTAAGGTTAATACAACGTGGTTAATATTCGCCATATTGCCTGCACTCTATACTTTCTTTAGTAAAACAACGCAACAAATGAGTACACCGTTTTTTTCTAAATTTTATAGCGCGTAATGATGGCCTCGCTTTTACAAAAACAATTTTTAAACCAGTGACGGATCAAACATAAAGAACACATGAGCATTAAGCATTGCAAAAAATATAAGAAAATAGAAAACGTTGAAAATGTGCGTTACACATAAGGACAAAGCACAAAATACCCCAACCAGAAACGATACCAACCGAATCGAGTTGGGCCGCAGATTTCCCCGTATAAAAAACACCGTTAAACGCAGTGTGTCGAACCGAAAAAAATACGGGTTCGGTTACGGTTCAGGTTCAGGTAATTTAATTTTGTTCCGGTTCAGTTCCGGTTCGATTAATTCGATCCGCGAACCGGTTCAGGGGCGTTGAACCGGTTCGCGAACCGGTTCGGAAATTATAAATGACAAATTGCGACATCAAAATAAATTACAAATAAAACATCTGAAATCAGCACATACGAAACGGGATACATCGGCGAAACTAGTAGTGCATAACGTTCATAAAAGCCTGTAGCCAATGCAAGCGGCAAACAACGACTGTCTGATGACAGGGCTGTCTGTCACGGGCGCTAACTCCAGCGTCTGCTGAGCGTTGGTTTGAGCGCACGCGCCCGCTTGAGTCCCATGACTACGCTGGGCAGGCGACGGAAGCAACAGAAGCTCGGCAGATCTTTTGTCAAATTCGAAAGTGCGCGCAGCTTCGCTTCTCTGCGAGCGACTAGGGTTTGTATCCCTGTTTTTTTCCCCGCATTTATTGAGTTTCCGGTACGACAAAATACGGCATGTAAATCTTGACACTTCATAGCTCGATATACTCTGACCGGTGGTTGGGGCAGCGAAGAGCAGATATAATTCATGAATGCTCATTTCAACTGTAAATAAAATTTCTTTCTCTCCCTCAAACATTATCAAACTCCACAGCCTTTTTTTTCTCATTCCGATGGAAGCAAGCTTCAAGAACTCGCGCCTTCTAGAAACGTGTTATGAAATGAGCACACAGCAGCATTTAGGATTTACGAGATTGTAAAAAAATAAAATCCCGTGACGCGATTTTTTTTTTTTTTTTTTGCACAGCCTTTCAATTTTTTTTTCCCTGCAAGCCGCGACCAGCGCAAATCTGGTTCCTATGTCAAGATTCATGGATGCAGCGTTTGTCAAGATTCATGGATGCAGCGTTTATATTCCTAAGACTGAGTGGAGAAGAAAAATATGTAAGCGAGGTGTGTGTCAGTTGACGGCACTTAAAAAACAAATGGCATTGATAGCACATTCATTGTCAACAGCGCGTGGCCGAACCGTTTTGACATGAGACGGTAACCGTTATTTTGTTTTCCGGTTCAGTTCCGGTTCGGGTTCATCGCGATAACAATATAACGGTTCGGGTTCGGGTTCAGTTCCGGAAAAAATACCGGTTCGGTTTCGGTTTTCGGTTCGGTTCGGTTCCGGTTCGACACCCTGGTTAAACATATCTTGTAATAAAAATATAAAATCAGTTAAAGCCATGGCTGTGCAAATGATGGATTAACCTAGCCATTAATCAAATATTGCATTAATGGCGTTTATATTTTTAATCGAATTTCACCACGCAAACATGGACGAGTTATCTGTATGAAGGGCAAACCATAGTTCACATTTTAGCCTAAATAAAACTGTAGGGGCATGCTTTAATCGACGCCTTGCCCTAGACTTGAAACCGAAAAACAGAAAGAGACATTCGTTGGTGTCAAAAGTTCAAAAGCGCTTATAACCGAAAAATAACGAGACATATATTTGTTGGCGTTAAAGCTACAAAATTAGTTAAAACAGCAAAAACACCGAGTTCTAGAAAGGTTGTGCTCTAGCTAGGATTCAGTCAAAGCCCTTATCTCTCAACCTGAACTCCTAGTTGTTCACTAGAATGTTTCACTTATAAGCAAAGTCTTGCGCGAGCGTCTCAAAGCAAATCACAGTGATAAACCGGCATTTATAAATAAATTAACACCAAAACATTTGTCGGTTTTCCTTTACATAAAAACCGGAAAATCATTGGCGTAAATACAGTCAGGAGTATCTAATTTATTCTCACATATAGCAGTAAAAAGGCGTATGAAGAAAATGGCTACCGTGAAAATGTTCATTGCAAACATTTCTAGAAAATGCGCCAGAGATTAACGCTAACACTTTTAGGAACGTTCTGATCCCATTAAGAAAAAGTAAGTGAATATATTCAATAAACATTTGAAAATATACAGTGTGTTTTAGTAAATATCTTTTTTTGTGTGTGATTCTTGCTTTAGGTTCAAAATATTGGCTCTGGAAAGTCAGGCGCACTGCTTAAAACTTCAGAGCTATCGCCGTTCCTAACCGAAATGACGGAAACTTTCCTTGACAAACCTGACACGTGGCGAACACCTGATTGCTCCCATGGAAATGGCTCGCCATTTTTCAACTGTGTAGCTTACCTCTCGGTACTAAAAGCATGGCCGCAATCACGACTATTGCACGACTTTCGACTAGCGGGGCCGCTTTTGCGGTAACCGACCCCTTTATTCATCATGAAAACGCGCAAACGAAAAAAATCAACCCAGATAGAGCGAAATATTTGACGTGGGACGCTAGGCTTATGCCAGTCCAACTACGAAAACAATCACCTCCACAGCGCTTTCAAATGCATTTACTAGCGACAGGCATTTGCTTCAAACTGCGTCGGTTCAAGATAAATTCCTCTAAACACCTCGAGGGACGCTAAACGACTCTCACTCATAAAAATAGGAGAGCTCGACGAGCTTTGCGGAGTACGAGACAAAGCTGGCCGCAAACGCCGGCAGTCATGTTTGTTATCGTTTGTCACCATAGCGGAAATGACGGATCTCATAATATTTCCGAAACAAACGTCTGTATCTTTATAGATTGTTTCCCAAACATAAAAAAGTATAAAATAAAAGAACTAGACTACCGCGGCATGGAGAAATTTTACAACGAACATTCAACACGTCAATCTTCTCTCCAACCAATGAGAGCCAATACATTTTTTGTCGCTAGCTAAGCTCCTGGGTGGGGCAAAGAGCGTGTTACGGGTAAAAAGTTACTAATTACTACATGTTCCGGAATAAAACTTACTTTTTTTTAAACTTCTGTGACACTTGGTCACAGCAAAACACGTTTGTGTTTTGCTGTGACCGAGTGCGTTGCAATTTGATGTGACCTCTGACAATAAGAGGCCATACTGACGCCATTTATATTAAGCGCAGGCACATTTCGAATTTGTGTTCCCTTCCAATTTTATTTTTCGGGATCATTCTTTCATTGTGGCCTTGAAATACGTTTTGACAATGTTATAAGCGAACTTCTATCATGAATGTTGCGCAAATTTGATCCCCCAATTCATAAACCTAAAGTCTAGTGATACAGAGTTCCGGGTCTATCTGTCAGACGGCGTCAGTGTGCCAGTGTGTTCCACTGATCCGCCGTATGTTCTCTCGCCGTAAGCGTTCACAAGATATCGCATGGCACTCGGTCACAGTCCAGCAAAAATGCGTGAACCAACCCTGAGAGGGCACTCAAATGGAGGGCTCTGATGTCATCTATATGATAACTAAATCTACAAGCTCTGAGCATCCTAAAAAAAAAAAAAATTCACCCATGAGCCGTCGATTTCCCTATTAAAAATATCATCGAGGATCGTGGCAAGTCCACCCATTTCTGCGCCTTGTCGCTGACTCCAGGGGGCGCCTCGAAGTTCTTGTCAAAATGTAATGCACAGCCGCCTTAATAGAGCAATATTCGTGACGTTTGTAATCTCAACGCAATTAACCATTTTAGCTGGTCACATTTTATGAAGGTGTTGAGACACGATGATGCCCCCCCCCCTTCCTCCCGGAGAAAATAGTGCCCGTGTATTTCTATTGGTGTGAGTTTACTAAGACATCTTGCCATCTAGAACTGGTCATTTTTATTGACTAAAGCCCAACAAACAATATGCCATCTAAAAGAAGCTTTTACAGAAAACACTTGAGTGCCCTTTAACGCGGCCTCATTATGCAGTTCATTGCACCGCTTTCTGGGACCTCTCGAGTTTCTTGAACCCTCTAAACCCCACACCAGAGATCGATTCCGCTAACAAATGAACTGCATCACTTTGCTCGTAAATAATTACCGGATTCATTGGATAAAGTGATAACTTTGAGTCTAGCGCGTTGAGGCACATAAGTATTACATTCCGCAGTTCTTTTTCTCGCGGCATAGCTTACAGTGTGAACGGGAAGGTTTGTTGCGATTAGGTTGTATTCGTGTTGGCGCTAATGGACATTTAATGTGGCATTAAAACGGACCTCCGACAAATGCGTTTCGCTTCCAATGCTTGTGCGAGCACAATTTGTGGCTGCGCTTTGCTTCTCCACGATGGTGGTGGGAGCAACGACCACGCTGCTATCTGAAATCTCTTTGTTCCGTCTCCCGGCTAATGAATTTCTTTTGGACTTCTTGTCTATGCGTTCGTGTTAGAAAAAAATATTAAATAAGTTGAAGCAGCCATCTTGTCTTCCCAGAAACTAGACAACACCGCGCACGAATGCATTATTGTACACGGGGCATACACCAAATTCCGCAACTGTGGGCAGCATTTAAAACCCTTAAATGTAACGTAACTAAACAAAAACAACAACAAAGAACTGATATTGCTTACGATAAATGTCTTCGTTTATTCACCATCTCAGTAGCCCTGCTCATGATTGTGAGACATGTGCGCGAGAAAAGCAAACAACTTTATTTATTCATTAAATGCTGGCAAAATGCAAGCATTTCTCAACGCTATGATCATACGTCTGCGCCTACATCCGCACTCTACACAAATAATAAAAGATATATTGAAGAAATAGGTGCGCTTAACTACCTAAAATCTAGTATAACATTTAAGAGTAACGCTATGGTTTCATTCAAAACACAACTCACTCTTTGCTAAAAACAGAAAAAATACCTAATTCTGGCTAGTCCAGAGCCGTAGCTAAACATTTCAAACTGCTCGAGCATTAAGGTATTTGCTCAGAAACCAGATGGCCAACCTATGGGTTGACACTGCCGACACTGATTCTTAGAGTTTACTTAATGATGTTTCGTGCCGCTCGTCCACTTGTCTAGAAATCCCTATAACAAAGGCGAGACACATTAAAGACGCCCGCATCGTCCCATCGAACGGTTAGGCGGGAATTAACCCTTTCCGCATCTACGCGGTTCTGTCCACATAGCTACATGTCGAGAGGCCAATCGCTGCAGCCTGGTCAGTGAACCTTGAGCAAGTAGCAGTGGCTTGCGAAGTCGTGTCTCTGGGACGTGACAATCTGGAACAGCCTTAATACGCGGGGTAATCACAATGATTAGTGACTAGCTCGGTTGCGTATGCTCCCCTTGCACTACCAAAAATAACAGTCCTAGGAACCCCTAATCCAGAAAGGATAAAGATGATTGTGCGCGCAATTTTTCGATTACCTGAGAGGAGACGGGGTAAATGAACCGAAGCTTGATGGGTTCTGTTACACCTTGGATATATTTAATATTTTGATTGTACTTTTGTGTTACAGGAAACTATCATGCTTTGTAATGGAATGGGAAAGCTTGCTGCTAAGGATAATGTAAATAATTACAAGAACGCAAAACACAAGGACGGACAAGACTGTCCTTGTGTTTCGTCCTAGTGTTTTGTGCTATTTCCATTATTTATATTATCATGATTTAATGACCGATTTCCTTAACACACGGTCACATGTTATACTAGCTGTGAAGGCTTCATGATGTGAGAGCCATCCAGTCGGATTTATTATAGTAACAGTTAGAGGGACATTCATTATAGTATAAAGAGGACACTAGTATGAGAAATGTATATTTATAATTGAACAGTTTTACAATACCGAGAACAATCAAGGTACTAAGGGTATGTTTTGATGACGGCATATTAAACGACCTCAAATTATTGGCAGTTAATTTTTGCGTTTCAATAAGAATATATGACGTCAATTTTAATGTTGTGGCTATTCAATTGTTTTAGACAATTGAATTTCTCAAAAATCTAGCGACACAATATCAAAAGAGCCATGTTTACGCATTTTTGTCGCAATATATATACCCTCCACAATCCTGTGCTCATCTAAATAAATAGTTATTACGATCTATTTTAAGTGCCAAATATTCGAGATTTCTAATATTTTTAGTTTGCATAGTAAGTATCACGCAACATGACGAAATGATAAACTTCAAAAATCGTATATTCCCTGTGGCACACCCCTCGTTTTTTTCTTTTTTATTTTCAAATATTACATTTTTTTCAAACTCTCTTCTTTATTACGTTTTTTACACATGTTGAGGACTAACATGGGAAAAAACAACAAAAACAAACTATAGGTCCGGACTGGCGTGCATTACCTCATCTGAACACAGCCCTGTATGGCATCCGAAAGCGACAGTCTGCACGTGAATTCCGTCAAAAGGCTGCCACCAGTCCTTCCAGCCTGGCGACGATAAGATAAGCTGTCATGACTTCTTGCATTCTGTGCACGAGTGGATCATGTCGAAATAGCGGAGGCGATAAGAAAATTGAAACCGAAGTTTTTCGAGTGGTGTTGACGGTATACCGAGTTTTATTATCAAAGGATGCGGTGATTTGTTTATTCCCATTTTAAAACACATTTTTAATCTTTCACTGAGTTCTGGTGTGTTTCCATCACTTTGGAAGAAATCAGTTATTGTTCCGATTTTAAAGAGTGGTGATGCCTCGGTTGTTACGAATTATCGTCCTGTTTCTCTGCTCTGTGGGTTTTCCAAGGTTTTCGAGATTGTTGTACATACCCGGATGCTCTTTTATTTCCGTCAAAAATTAACACCTTTGCAGCATGGTTTCCTCAGTGGTAGGTCTGTCCAGACCAATTTGTGTACTTTTCTAGATTTTTGCGCTCCATGTGTTTCAAATAGGGGGCAAGTTGACACAATATACTTTGATATGACCAAAGCTTTTGATAAGGTCAGTCATAAATTGCTGTTGCATAAATTGTTTTTATATGGTCTATCTCCAAAGTTATGTGAGTGGTTTCAGAGTTACCTGTCACTTCGCCCGAATTCTGTTCGGGTTGTTGACAGTTATTCCTATAGTTATTTTTCAACGTCAGGTGTTCCCCAGGGGTCGATCCTGGGGCCTCTCTTGTTTTTAATCTTTATAAATGATATAGTATCTTGTGTCCAAAGTTCCCAGTTGTTACTTTTCGCGGATGATATCAAGTTGTTTAAAATGATTCACTCTCCTGTAGACTGTGATATCCTACAGCGTGATGTGTCTTGCATCTCTCAGTGGTGTGAACAAAATCTATTAATGCTTAATCCTGCTAAAACAAAGGTCCTATCTTTGTGCCGACGCCATGTGCTTTTTAATTTTACTTATCATCTTGATATCATGCCCATTGAACGTGTACTCTGTGTGAAAGATCTTGGAGTGTTCATTGATAGTGCATTGTCTTTTAGAAATCATGTATCTTTTGTGGTTGGAAGTTCAATGAGAGTGCTGGGAACCATATCACGTTTGACGAATAATTTCAGGAAGCCTTATTGTTTGTTACAACTTTACAAATCTTTAGTTAGGTCACGACTGGAATTTGCTTCGGTAATATGGAACTCAATATCTAAAACACAAGCCATGACCATTGAACATGTTCAGAAAAGACTGATTCGTATTGTTTACGATAGGTACTTTGAAAGGCGCTGCTATTATAACTATGAATACATACTAAGGTCATTTTCGCTTACACCTTTGTCTGACAGGAGAACAATTCATGACTTCGTATTTTTGCATAAGGTTGTTAATGGTGTCATCGACTCGCCACCACTGCTCAGCAAAGTAAATTTTCATGTTAACTTTCGCAATACCAGACATCTCGTATGCTTTGACGTTCGTTCACCATGTTGTACTTCACCGCTTTCTCGGATTCAGACATTGTATAACAGCATCGCTCCTGTTCACCTAGATTTCTGTACATCTATTTCATTGTACCGCCTTCAGTTGAATAGCCTTGCAATTTACTGATAACTTTTTGTGATGGTAATATGCTAACGTGTTTCTAGGGTCGTATTAGTGCACCAGAGAGAAGACCACTGTGGTTGTTTCTGGGCACTGAAAATAAAGACATTATTATTATTATTATTATTAAGGCCGCATAGTCTTATTGAACGTTCAAGAATTATCTCAGGCTATTATTATGTTTGTCTTCATACCTAGACTATACAAGAAACTTTGGTGTTTTGGTTCCTATTTGTATTTCAGAAGGCATCGCCATCACAGCTTATTGAGCCTGTTTTGTTTGTTTATGACATATTGACAGTGCTTCACATTTGAAGAACTCATGACTACCCTCCTTGAAGTCGAGGTGGCCATAGCAACTGTAGACCTCTCACTAACATTAGCACGGACCTCCGATGAGTTGGAAGCACTAACACCATCTCGTTTCTTAACAGGCAAACGAGCGGTTAGCATCCACACCGAAGTTGATAGGGTCGGTACCAACATCAACAGCCCCAGAATCGAGATGAAGAGTGCTGTACCGTCAGCGACTCATAACGCAACTATGGAAGCGGTGGAAACGTGAATATCTTCTCCTCCTTACATCGGCTCACCAAAGTCCTTGTGAGGAAGTATCAAGAAAACAAGGTGGAGACGTCGTCATTACTAGAGGATGACACAGACACCGCCCCTAATGTGGGAACTCGGCAGAGTCGCCCAGACGTTTCCCGGCAGAAACGGGATAACAAGAGCATGCGACATCCGCCTGGCAAGCAAGCAGGTCATTCGTGGGCCCATTCAACGTCTGCACTTGCTTGCACATTAGACGGACCTTGCATCGCCAATTTCGTCGTATGGGTGGGAAGCGGGAATCTGCTGGAGAAAGAAGAAGACGAGGAAGCGGCCGGGACACGCGACGAGGAGGGCAGACAAATAATAGGTTCCGAACGGAACGGTTTTCCCGGTTTTATCTTCAACAACCCGTTTGATTCGTAAGTATATAAACAGATCTGGGAAACTATGATCAACAACTTATGCTTATTGTCAACCCGGAACTCAAAATAAATTTTACATTGAGGAGCTGTTAAGTGCAAGCTCAGTTTCGCCCAGTTTCGTGTCCGCGGACTAATAAATCTCAACAAAAACCTCCTGGACAGCTACAGCCATCTCATGAGCGACGGCGGCACATAGTACAGCTCCGCTGCTCTTCATTCTTCACCGGAGTGAAAAGGCTGAAAGTTTTTTGTGTCCTTTGAGGTAGGAACACCGAATAACTAAGGAAAATCACAAGACCTATTTATGTCTTACCCATGGGCTGCCAATCGGCGCGTGAAAGAAACGCAGAGTAAAGTTCCTACAACAAGCGCAATTCTCGGCTAAAAGTAATTTCTATAGCGGCGACAAGAAACGGCAAGCAGGAGCACACATAGACCGAAATCGCAAGTATTCAGGCCATGATCCAGAACTCTGGTGCCGAATTACATGCTCAAAGCTAAGGCCCCTGAAAATGACTGACTTTCCGACAGGTGATACCAAGCCGCACTGTAGGATACCCTGTAGATGAGGACATACAGCTCGGCGAACGATAGGACCTGTTCTACGAGATTCCTTGTTGACGTGCGCTCCGGTCGCCATCGCCGACAGCGTCTCTACTGGTCGGACGGTACAACGGAGTAAAAAGTAAATAAACTAAAAAAATGTGTCTCGTTACTATGGCACCTGGGGCTCGTGCGCTCTTCCGCTTTGCGCGTCTGCTCTGACCTATGACGGAAGCTGGCTTGAGTACCGCACCAGAGATCCTTCCGTTTCAACGAGCTCATAACAATGATTTTGCCACCGCTGAGGCACAAAACAACGGTCAATAACGACGCTGCGTCGTAAGGAACGTGCGTAGCGCAATCGCCAAGTTCTGCATGAGGCGGCACATCCAGAGAAAGACATACAAGATAAGCGTATGTCTCCCTCGAAAAAAACAGGGGAAATCTGGCCCGCCACAGGCTGCCGTTAGCCGCTTATGGAAGAGTCGTCTGGTGGCGAACTTTGTAACAAGGTCAAGGAGAGGACTTTATTTGACAGCTGCGATGCGCGCGGTGGCCACATCTCTAGGTACATTTAACACCGCAGCCCAAACCGAAAATTGTTGCTTGACTCAAAAAGACCGATTCCACGAAGACGCATGCTGACGGACGGTCGGGAACGTGGTGATTTTGATTTCGCGAACAGTAATCGACTGGCACAGAATTACTGCTTTTACTAAACGCCATTGGGGCTATAAATATAACAAATAGCTTCGTCTGGTACACTAGCGCCTAGTTAAAAAAAATTAATTCAATTAGAGCCAGCAAGGTTCGGTGCGTAGAAAAATGGACGGATGTACCAATTCGAACGTGGGACACTCTACTCCATTCATCAAAAGTACTGCACTATAACAGTCGACACCGCAGTTAGAGTGGTGTGTAATTTTTTTTAAATATAATACCTGAAACTGTAAAGCGGTAATAGGATTTACAAGTACGCATTCGACTGCACTACGCAACATTTTGTATTATTGCCCTATATAGATGAATCTGAGACAGGAAAAAAACACGTTGGAGGCCGTAAAATTGAATAATTGATCTAATTAGTAGTATAAAATGAATATCACAAGATACTTAGGCATGACACGAATCACTCTACGTTTATTATTTGCAAGGCCAGTACCCCGAGCATGCATAAAATGTTTATTTTTTTAGTCCTTTTTTACTTACCGCAGCTGATCAAAGCGGCTTGCGCACGATTTTATGTCAAAATTATGCAGTGAATATGGAGGGGCCCGATTCCGCCCTACCATTGCCGTCTTAATGCTGAAATTGTCATTATTTGCTTTCACAACAATATAAAAAAAACATATATCCAAATACAGCCGAAATTTTTACTACTGCTTTTTTTTTCTTCGGCATAAGTAGCTGTCATATTTTTCCCTATCTTGTTTCTTTTTTTATTATATTGCAGTTCAACGAATCTTTGAATTATGTTGAAGTCATGTCGAAGAAACGAGTGCCCGACATATAATTGTATTTTTTTATCTATATTAGACTACAGGCCCTCGTAGGCCCAAGCAGGATAAATCAATGGTTAATAAAACAAATTGCCGCGGCGCGCCGTTTGAAAAATAAAAATAACACACAGCTTCAACGATGTGCACCGACAGAAAACCACAGACGAGTCTTCAAAATCTCTGGCATATAAGCAAGCAAGCAGTAACGACCACACGCAGTAATCTATCGAACGAGAAACAACGCAGCATGAATTAAAAGCACGCACACAAAGCACACAGTTATTTGAAGATACAAATTTGTCTTGCTCATGGGATCCATATTTTTGTCGGCAGTGGTGGATACCAGGGATGTGGATCGGACGCGATCGTGCACGCAGGGTTCGATTTAGTTCGCTCTCAAAAATGCCGATCCATCGACTTTTTTTCGCACAGCATACCGAAAGGCAATCGCTGCAATCTGCCGATGAAGCATGGCAACATAAGAATATCTAAGTATGTCTTAGTTCCACAAAGGAAGTTGGCGACGTGTTACCGCGTCATATAAGCACATGGCACGTCATGATTATGGCCTCAACGCCCGATCTGGCTGTTAGGTACAAATTTGTTTTCGACCTCGATGTTTGCAAAGCTCCTTTCGTACATCCGCAGTCAATGGCGAGAAAGTTGGTGCAGGAGCATTTCATGAGTGTTTGGTTTCCATAACCACAAGAACAAAATGAAAAAAAAAATAAAGTTATTGTACAATGAAGATGACTTGTCAGGCCTCTCGTGTAGCAATCGTAATAATTCCCGGACATAAAAAAGAAAAAAAAAAACTTCTATGATTCTACGCACGAAATCGATCAACACCAAACCCGTTGTGCGTTTCTGTCAACCTGTTTTTCACATGTTTCAACATGTCCCAACTGTCGTGCTCGTTCGGCTTTACTATTACTGCCATTACTATTAGTTTAAGTTGTTCATGCCGCTTTGGAGCCACGTGGCCACATGGCAAGGTGAGGTGATAGCAGGTTACGTTATGCAATGGTATAACGTCTTTGTGCCTCATGACAACGTGGCACGTGACGTCACAGTACCACTTCAGGTTTTGGTGCCGTGGAACATCGCGTCACCCAAATTTAGCTGGGAAACTTCCCGCCAACTTCAGGTCACCTTACTTCGCTGTGTTACCGTTTTTTCTAACAAGGTTTCCTGACGTTATCAACTTGAAAACCAGGCCTAAAAGGTTCCGCGCTTAGAGCTTACAAAGGATGCCGCGTGCATGGGAAAGATAGGACGCTCGAAACATAGTTGCATCCGCCATACCTAAGTTTAGCAACTTCGCCTGCGTCTTCTTTTTCTTCTTTTTTAATGACATTGGGATTTTTTTGTGAGTGTGTGAATCGGTTAAGCAGCTGTTCCACAACCAGGGGTAAAGGACACGGCCGCAGTCTTACGACATCAGCGGCCATGCAGTTTTCTGCCTAAAGTGGTTCGGGACCGGCGCGGAGGAGCCGAGCTCGAAAATAGCTCTTTTAGCGAGACTAGCATTCCCAGAGCGTCCCTAACGCTGTTGCGGCCAGTGTTGCCCAAGTTCTTAAAGTGAAGGAACCAGCGTTTTGAAACGATTTGCAGAAGCAAGTTGCGTTACTTCAACAAGAGGGCGTTGCCCCTTTTAGTGCTGAAGATGCAACGTACACAACGCAAAAGATTTTTGGAACAAACCATTTTCTATTTTTTCTTAGAGGGGTTGAACTCCCGCATCAAAATTAGTAATGTGGTTGAAAGTTCCGGCTTTAAGCATAAAGTGAAGTTGGAGGTAGAAATTACTGCTCGTCAATACGGTGCATATATGAAACGAAGAGATGTGAGGACAAGTCGTGTCCGCGCTAAATACTCCGCGCATTAGATTTTTTTAATGTTTGTGTCGCATTCATCTATATTTTACTGAATTGATATCAACACAATCTTAACATAAGAGAAAGAAAAAGATAGACAGCGAGCAAGAGAGAAAAAAATATTCAAGTGAAACAAAAAATTCAAAGTTTTCTCGCGATTTCTATTAATTATCTAGATTATCAAACTTTTTAGAACCAGTCAAAGTAGAAAAACGAGGATGATTTTAAAGTTTATAAAGGTTGTTTTCTGACGCTTCTTTGAACCTAGTGCGTAACTAATGTGTTTACTACAATTTTATAGCGATTTTTACTCCACCCATTATAAATTAGCAAGACTAAACGAAGAGTAAAGTTCGGTTGTGTCGCTTTCTTAGGCCCCTGAAAAGAGAGATGACAAACACAGTGACGTGTCGGTTTTGGTTGGCTTTTAGCAGCCGCTGCAGCCGCTTTACGCTACAATTTAGACAACGAAAAAAACAGCTGGTCTGGCATCACCAGACCAGCTCGCTGGTCTGGTGATGCCAGAGAAGCGAGCTCTGATTGGTAGGATTAGTGGCTTGACGCCAAGTCTACTTGGCATTGTCTCTGCGGAGAGCAAGTCGTTTGCTTCTTCCGCAGGAGTAGCGGTGAGCGTCAGAATGATGCCGAGTTCTCATTGGCTGGTAGAAAAAATAGTCGGTAGACCTCAAAGCATCTAGCATCGAGATCTACACATTATTGTTTTCATTCGGCCAATAAGAACTCGGTGTCGCTCTGACGTCACCGCAACTCCTGCGCAAGATGCAGCCGACTTGCTCTCCGCATACGCTTTGGCTCCCTCCATTTAGAGTGAACGAGAGCGCCCTCTGCACGTCGCGTGGGGACTGCCGCTCAAATGCGAATGGCCGGACGCTAGACCTAGGGCGAAAAGCTCCAAATAGAGAATGACTGTGTAGAAACAAAGACACCTAGAGCCTCTGCATCCACCCACGAATCATTCCAACTAGGGCTCGCCGCACTGTCGTTTCCAAATGCTCTCATTTCCTCCTCTCCTCAGAAGCTCAACCCGTAGCTACTGGGCGTATGCCCAGTCGTCCATCTTAGTTATTGGAAACGTCAACGTGCAAACGGAGGCGAACGATCACGAACAATTATGTTAAGAACAGATTTAAAAAATAAAATTTTCGAAACTTTTTTAGAAGTTAAAACTTCAGCATTAGAAAAACGCTTATTTGGTGTGTTACCCTTTCTGGTGCATTCAGCTTCGATTCCATGCCGTGTTGTTGTCTCGTTTGAATGAGTAAGGCGGTAACTGACGACCGACGAAACGCAGGAAGTGGCGAGTCCCGAGAACATTTATTACTGCTCCAGATACAATCAGATAATGCCATTCTATTTATGCTGGTAGTGATTGTAGACGGCGCACGACAAGGCTGCTGACATTAATCAGCAAATAATTGAAGAAAGCAGAGCGCCATCGTTTCAAACGGTACTACACACTAATACCCTGCCGTTAAGATTTGACGTGAGCCGCAGAAACGTATCCAAAGCACACGAAATAGAGGAGCACAGAAACCAGAAGGCTCTGCGGTGGGTAAATCCATCCAGATTTAGCGAAATCTCGATTTACAGTTTTGAAGTTCCCCTTACTGCTTCTCATGGTTCTTGTACCACATCAAACAAAATGAAACAAATTCATTTAAGAAATAACTGAATAGATAGGAATATCAATATATAGATCGTTTTATTGAAAAACAAGTACTAATTTCCAGTGAGGAATAAAACACTCTGTTCGATTCACTCCGTCTTAAAGCAATTATTCAACTCATATAGTCTAGTTCTTCCTGAATAAAAAAAAATTTTTCGGGTGACACCGGCTGGCAAAAACATGCAGCGCATATCAAGTAGAGGATGCGGAAGAGGCTGTGCGACCCGAAAGAGGCCAACGACTTTAGCGAGATCGGTCGTAAGAACTTGGCGCCGTTCCAAGAAACCGTCGGGCTCCACAGATAATCAGTCTTCCCTATTCAGCTGGTGTCATTCCTATATATTTGCAGTGAAGCTTCCAATGTTTGTCTCTATTTTTGTCGCACGTTCCCCGTTTTCCTTTTTTTTCAACAGGCACCTTTTTGGGGAAGCACGGGAACTGGGACTTTAAACAGTAAAAATTATTCATCGCATCTCCTCTTTTGGCAGTAACTTTTGGGATTTGACATAAAATGCTGTAATTCTTTGAGAGAATGCCTCCAAGAGAACATCCAAAGAATCTTTTTTCGGGACGGGAATGGCGTCGACAGTTAATTGAGAATGAACGTGAACTCAGATGATTGTGGTCTACTTCGAGGAACACAAGTAGTTCTTGGAAAGGCGATATGTTTTAAAGAGAGCTAACGATGTTTGTGAGGAGTCATTTCCGAATTATAAGGAATATATGGAATAGTTAGTACTGCTGAAACCATACAGTAAAGCTCCAAAATGTAACAAGGAGTAAAGGAAGAGTCACCACAAAGCGCTTTATGCTGTTCATCCCGTTTTCGTTAAATATATGGAATCGCACGGAAGGGAACCCTATCTGAATTGAATATTCAATAATATATATATATATATTTTTTTTTTAATTTTGAATGAGGGCGGTTTGCTTCTGTGCTACTATAGCATTATATTACATTTAAATTCATGTTGAGAAGAAAATGGTGTAAAAGATAAACGAATGAAAATATTCATTGGTCATATTTTCTCTCATTCTTTGAGGCCGAGTTTTGTTTAATTTAATTAGATCCCATCTTGCTACCATGGTCTTAATGTGCCCAAGGTTTCGTACTGAATGATAAGCGTTTCATCCACGTGAAGAGAAAAGTGTCGTCTACCATGCACAATATTTTTACGTTTTCGTGAAGCTAACTTCCATACGTTAGTTCAAGAGGTTTAAAAAAGATGAATCGTCCTAACAAGAAACAACAGGCTGGGCGTCATCGAAAGACATATAAATCAGTGCGACAATTTTTGTCTGCACTATAACTGGGGTCTACTGTCTACGTCTACACAAGTATGATGACTATCAGCGCATTTCTGACTTATTTGAGGCGGGAATACCAAAGGCTAATATGAAAATATGCTCTTCTTTGAGTTTTTGCTCTCACAAGAAGACTGTAGTGGCTCTGTATTTTGTAAAACCGTCTACGTTTTCCTTGGCCCAAAACAATTAGAACACAAAAATGATCTTACAAAAAAGCTGAAGCCTATTTAAAAAAATGTGCGGTAGGAGTTACCTTCTAAAACTGTTTATTTTGTAGATTCATTTATCGCACCTGAATTGAACAGAAGTAAGCCTATACCACTTTTGTTTTAGAGAAAAAAAATGCAACGATAGACGCAGGCCATATGGTAAGCTCACGTGCCGCCTGTTCTCTGTCCAGTGCATTGTGATATCAATGGTTGGTACCCCTGAGGCAGCTTAATGACGCGCAAGGTCATCTGACCTCTTCAGTAACGTCACATTTACTGTTCTTTCTTTCCTTTCTTGTGCTCTCGTGCTCTTTTGCTCTGGGCGCTCTGCATCGGGAGGGGGTACGTCGACATTTTAATTGCAGATTGCGACACTCCTACTGACAGATTAAAAGAAATATCGAGACAAGTAATTTTTAAGTGCCCTGCATTCAAATATATTACAGTATCTTCCAATTCAATAACCTTTTCAACGTCACTTTAAAATATATATTGAGAATACGGATAGCAAGTCGCTTCAATTCAGCCTTACTTTTTTTTTCCTGTAGGTACACATGTACTGCTGTTCGAAAGGAGGAAATCTATATTGGAAACCCAAGTCGAAACATGTGCCTGTCACGTCCGCCTCAATATCTCTTTGCGAAAACCAATCTGGCTCCATCAATATCCATTATCATCTGAGTCTACGACACCTGGCGTATGCTGTTGGGGGTCATCTAGTAGCTAATAAAGAAGGCAAGTAAATTCATTCACCGCCGTCCTTAAAGGGACATCTGACACCCCCCCCCCCCTTTCCCTCCCCAACAATTATTTTTTTTATTTTTTGGTTAGTCGATTTAATATGATGTCAGGAGATTACCCAATCAATACTTTGCTAAAGAGTGGAGTATATTTTAAATAACTAAAAAAAAAAACTAAACTGTTCGCAGCCGAAACCAAAACACGATCCCGGAAGCTCATGGACGGAAGTCACGCGACTACACCCGATCGCGTTGATTTTTTTTCGCCGCTTCTTCGGCGTCTGAAGCAGGCGGCGACGACGACGAAGTTGCGTGCACCGTTTGTCATGCGATTGCTTCACATTGATATCCCTTCTGCTCAATGTTCTGCGCTGGAAGAACGATTGTCCGGTACCACGAACGACATTTCCGAAGTAGCGGCCCCACGTCTGTCGTAAGGTTGGTTCATCGTGCGCCGCCCTTGCGTTGTCCAGGCCGCGGTACGTCGCCGTATAAAGAATGACGTCAACATGTACTTCCTGTGATCTGTGTAATTTGTTTTTGTTAGATCAATGGTATTTGTTGCTTTTAGGAGGCCACAAGAAGGGGGTTCATATCCTTTTATATTTTTCATGCTGCATCTCCGCCTTACATAACGCACGACCCTGAATATATTTGCTACATGTTGTTTGAACACCACGTGATTATAGAAACGAGAGTGAGCGCTGGTGAAACCAGGCGATTCTCGGCTGGCTGTTTTCCGGAGGAAATAAAACAAAGTTCCAACCGCAAAATTGCGTTCCGGGTGGTTGGGCTGTTGTAGGAAATGTTAAAATAAAAACCTTGGCTAGCATAAGTACCCTGTCAGTGTCCTACTAACAGAAATCCCGAGCATTGGTTATTAACAAAAATGGTGCGCCTCGCGAAATAGACGCAACCGCTGCGTTGGCGTTTACTTCGGTGTCGCGTCCAAATAATCGGTAGTCTCACGCTTGACCCACCGGTGCCATGATATTGAGATTTTTACCAAAGCCGTTGCTCGCGTCAACGCTTCGTACAGAGGGGTATGATAAATGACAGCTTACGGAGCGCAGGGTATGGTGAGCCTTGAGCATCTTATAATCTCTCTATAGCCAATGAGCTTGTGGCATTAGTATACAAAAACGCAGATCAACGAATGACGGAAGAAGAAATATACATATATATCTATAATAAACAACTACTTTCTTGTTTCTTCAGCTCTCACCGACTATATTTGCTTCATCACCATTATGACTTAAAAGAGTTGCAAAATAACTAACTGCATACGGCGAAAAACAGATGCCCATTCCCCTGGAGGTGAAAAAGCTGCGGTGTCCGAAGATATACTTTTTTTAGCATCATTAGCACAAACGTGCGCTCGACTAATGCGGCGAGCAAAGGTTCTAAATTGCATCTTTGGTGCATCCGAACGCAAGCAGGGGCGCGTCAATCGAAGGACAACATAGTTAAAGCGTAGAAAACGCACGATGACATCATTGGTTGTGACCGGGGGGGGGGAGGGGGAGGGGGGGAGGGCAGAAGAAAGGCAGATGGAGGCATTTGGGGGGGGATGTAAAAAACGCACGAGATGCTTACGGGGCAGGCGAACTTTCACGCCGTATGTGTGGTTCACCACACTGTACTGATGGCGAGTTCGCATGGCCCTTTCTGCGCTTTCGATGAGCTAGCTGAACAACAATTACACCATACAAAAAACATAATTCACACTGCTGTACTTACGACTGTTTAATGCTCCTCTTTTTCTTTTCTCTTCTCGAGTTAGGAATACTTTCTTTTTCCTTTTCTCTTGTCAAGTAATGAATACTTTCTTTCTCTATTTTTATCGCGTAATTCAGAATTTCTATTTTCTTTAAACCACATTTCAATCTTTTTTTTTTTTGGAGGGGGGATGAAGTGTTTACGCATTCATCTTTCTTTTACCCTTGCCCGAACACCGTGGCTCCCCGCGGGAACGCTTCCTCTTCGTGGAGGATGCAACTGAAGGAGCACTGACACCTTCCTCCCCCTTGCCCTTGATAGCAAGGGCCTATAGCAATTCACGTGCGAGTTGATTTCTATTCCTTCCCACAATGTCAACCTCGTGTAGTCTTGCTTTACATTCGCATGTAGGCAGTGAGCTGTTAAGTGTCCTGCTGCAGTTAATGCTCGTTAAGGTGCGGAGTGTACTCTTGTTTTATCGTTTATACAGCGTCCTGTTTGGCCTATATAATGTTTCCCGCACGTCATGGGAATCTTATAGATGACATCCTTTTGTCATTGTGCATATCTGGTCTTGTGTGCTATATCACATTGTTTTTCGTATGTGTTTTGTGCCTTGTTGATCTTGCCGCACATGGAATATGCCTTGTTCAGCGAGGAACATACAACGTGCACCCCTTGCTGGCCTGCTATCTTCTTTGTCCTTAGGGTAATTCCATGAAGATATGGCGGAACCACGGTGGGGCTTCCAGATTTCTTTTTGTTTGTGGTACCTTTCCCAGACCGCGCTTCAAATTCTTCCGGATATTCTCGCATATTGATATCAGAAGTGCGTTCGTATAGCCAGCTTCAAGCAGCCTAGACATTTGTATGTGGAAACTTCTATCAACTTGGTGTGCACGTCACTTTTTTGAGGCGGATGTTAGTGCTGTGATGGAGACCCCTCGTTTTACGTTCTTTGAATGTTCGGAGTCGAACGATAGAAATCTTTTCCGAGAACGAGCTTGATACCTCCAACGAACCTGGCCTCCTTTGAATTCTAAGGTGAGCTCGCGAAACCTATTTGTTTTATTTACAGGTGGTTTATGAGTGAATGTCAGTCCCATGCAGCTTTGATCAAAGAATCTAATGACGTATTCCCCGCACGCCTTACTTGCCTCTTCCGCTTCCTTACTATAGAGAATCAAGAAGTCATCAGTATTATTCCGGCAGAAAACAAAACTGTAAAAAGAGCTATCCTGAAGATACTTGAATATAACCACCTTGGGAGTCTCGTACAAAAATCAAGGGAACAAAAGGAAACGAGTTGTCAGTCTTTTTCTCAGCCAAAACGGATAAAGAAGATGTTCCGTTTCGGACCATCATCTCGGAGAGAAATACTTGGAAAGCACAAGGTATCAACTTTTGTATATAAGCATCTATTTCAAGTTCATGCACAAGACTCCTTCAAGTTATCAATCTCAGAAAGAGTGAGCCCTTTTGTTCAAGAATATGGGTGCAACATTCCACCCTTTTGCATCCAACAAGTTACGAAAGGTCCCGGGATTGAACTCATATTTCGGTACGCTGATGACTTCTTCGATTCTCTGTAATAAAGAAGTGAAAGATCCAAGTAACGCATGCCGGTAATACGTCATGAGATGCTTTGAACAAAGCTGTACGGGATTGACTTTCACTCATGAACTACCTGCAAATAAAACTATCAGATTTCTCGATCTTACCTTAGAATTCAAACGAGGTCATGTTTGATGGAGGTATCAAGCTCGTTCCTGCAAATAATTTCTACCGTTCGACTCCGAATGTTCAAAGAACATAAAACGAGGGGTCGCCATCCAGCACTAACATTCGCCTTAAAAAAGTAATGTGCATACCAAGTTGACAGAAGTTTTCACATACAAAAGTCTAGGCTACTTGAAGCTAGCTATCCGAACGCACTTCTCATACCAATATGCGAGAAGATCCGCAAGAATTTGAAGCGCCGTCTGGGAAAGGTTCCACAAAGCAAAAAGAAGCCTGGAAGCCCCATAGTGGTAGCGGGATATCGTCATGGCATTACCCACAGGCTAAAGAAGATAGCAAGCGGGTGCACGTTGTATGTTCCTCACCGAACAAGGCATGTTCCATGTGTGGCAAGATCAACAATGCACAAAACACACGAAAAACAATGTGAAATAGCACAAAAGACCAGATATACCCAATGTAAAAAAGATGGCATCTATAAGATTCCCATGACGTGCGGGAAATGTTATATGGGCCAAAGAGGACGCTGTATAAACGATAGAACAAGAGAACATGTCGCTCCTTTACGAACCTTAACAGCAGCAGGACATCTAGCAGCTCACTGGCGTACGTCCGAAGGGGAAGCAAGACTACACGGAGTTGAAATAGTGGGAAGAAATAGAAATCAACTCGCACGTGAATTGCTACAGGCCCTTGTCATCCTGGACAAAGTAGAGGAATGTGTCAGTGCCCCTTCAGTTTCACTCCTCCTGAAGGAGGAAGCGTTCCTGCTGGAAGCCACGGTGTCAGGGCAAGGGTAAAAGAAAGAAGAAAGCGGGAACACCTCATTCCAAAAATGCAAAGATTGAAAAGCGGCTTAAAGAAAAAGAAAAGAAATTATGAATTACGCGATAACAAAAGAAAAATAAAGTATTAATTACTCGACAAAAGGGTAAACAACGAAGAAGAGCATTACACATTTGTAAGTCCAGCAGTGTAAATGGTGTTTTTGTGTGTGAAGTAATCTTTGTTCGGCTGGCACTTTGAAAGCGATGAACCAACTAGCTTAGCTTAAACCAGTGACAAGGTATCTTTCTGCGCGCCCTTGAGTTCTTTTTCCAGAGCGCGTGAGAACGAGTGATCGAAAGAAAGCGTGGTGGAATGATGGGCTGGTTCTTTCCGAGCGCGCCCCTCCCTCTTAGAGGTCTCCCTAGCACCACGCCTCTGGCCGTCGGAGTGCGGAGCGGCGCAGGCGTTACGGGGTTCTTGGACGAGGACCATGTCGTTTTCTTCGTTTTCTTGACGATGGATGACAGCGGTCTGCGGTGGTGTGCAGGGTCCGGCATGACGACGATGGATATCTAACAAAACGTAAGGGCGCACGTGAGCTGGTGTTAGTTCATAATTGTTGAATTACCCGAGACTGCGGTGGTGACCCAAAAACGACAGGATGAAGGAAACAAGTCAAATTGAAACTTATTTTCTTCTCCCCGTCGTTTTTGTTTATTTATTTTTGTCATCGCCGCAGTTTCACGTAATTCTACAAATATGAATATCTGATTCTACAAAGTGCCTGTGCATTCGACAGTGCGAGGATTACAACGGACGGGATGATATTCGGCTTGTGACCATGACAAAAAAATTCGACGTGGGATGTATTTTATTTTATTTTATTTTTCTCAGAGAACCCCGAAAGAGGGGTTATTATATGAGGGGTGGGCATTGCACAGCAAAACTTTATAAAACCTGTAGACGGAATACTAATAAATACAAGAAGAGCACATCTATATCAAGAAAGACGGGAAGAGAACACAATTGCACACAAAAAAATTCACCATTATAAAGCGATTCAGCGCTCTAACAACTTCTGTGAATTTATCCAACTCGCTAAGCTCTACTATGTTTTCAGGAAGATTGGTCCAATCTTTGGGTGTTTCAAGAAAAAAGTAGTTGCAAATCAATCTGTGTTTGGGCAAGGGTTTGACACTTGTTTGGTGCTGTTAATTCGACTTGAAAAGTGCGAGCATAGCGTGATGTAATGGTTCGATGATATCGTGTGATAATATTAATGAAACAGTGACAATCTTGCAATTTTTCGAGTGTGATTTAACAAAGGCAGCCCGGCATGTTTCTTCAGCTGCGTGGCGCTGGTAAAGAACGAATATTCAGAGTATCCGAATCTTAAAGCACGGATTTGAATAACGTCCAAGTTTTCGATGATATAGTTTTGGTATGGACCCCAAATCATTGCGGCATATACTAGGTTGAGGCAAATAGGTGTTGTATAGGCTAGCAGTTTCAAATGAGGGAAGCGAATGTTAAGGTGCCTTGCAGGTATCCATGGGAGTTACTTCCCATGGAAAATATACTGTGTATGTGAATGAACCATGAAATGTCTTTACTGAAGTGCATGCCTAGGTTTTTGTAAGCACTAGCTGTTTGTAAGACAGAAGTACCGATTGAGTAATTTCAGTAAATGTATTGGTGCGCACCTGAAAGGAGGTTAGTTTATATTCTGAAATAGTTAAGGACATTTGCCATTTACTACACCAATTTTTTATAGCTGAAAGGTCTGCCTGTTATTTTACTTAGTCGTCGCGACTGTTAATTTTGGAATATAGACACAATTATTGGAAAAACGGCGGATGTTGTTAGATACACAGAGCGGTAGATCATTTCTGTATATCAAAAAGAAATCAGGGCCAAGCAGTGTGCCTTGGGAGACTTTAGAAAGAACGGGGCTGGTGTTAGGGGGGGAGGGTGCTATTTACAATGACGAACTGATTTCTGTTGGAAAGAAAGTTGTTAATCACAGATAACATGAACGGGTTGAGATTAAGAAGGGCAAGTATAGACCTCAGTCGGCGATGCGGGACTTTGTGGAACGCAATACCCGAAGACTTATTGCGTTCTCTGAACTCACATAATTCGCGGAGACGAAAGCCCTTCTGTCGGTAAAAGCGGTGCAGGTAGCAAAGTTCTTCGTCGAGGCAATCCTCCGTCGTCATGGCGCCCCACAAGGCATGATTACAGAGCGAGGGGAATCGTTCGTGGCAAAGCTAACGCAGGAGATCCTTCGGCTAAGCCACACCAGCCATCGCGAACACCTGCTTATCAACCACAGACCAAAGGGCTCACGAAGCGGCTCAATAAGAAGATCGCCGACATTAAATCCGTGTACGTCGACGTAGGACGAGGTATAGCCGTACGTCAAATTTTTTTGCAGCGCTGCTGTTCAAGAGATTACCGGGTTTATTCCACTTGAGCTGCTGCATGGCAGAAAGGTGACGACCATGCTGGACTCGATGCCGCCCCATGAGCAAGTAGATGACGGAAGCGACGATGCCATTTGGTCGGCCAGAGAGCAGTGTAGGCACGCCTGCTTGCCCGGCTTCGGATCAACGTGTCGACGCTCGCCGGTAGAACCTTCGACACCGCGATGTCCAGTTCCAGCCCGGAGACCGAGTGTGGGTGTGGAAACCAATTCGTCACCGCGGTCTCAGCGAGAAACTGCTCAAGAGACACTTCGGACTCCACCAGATCGTTCGTCGCCTCGGAGATCTCAATTACGAAGTTATTCCCGACGGAATGCGGCCACCTGCAAGACGCCAGCTACGACCAGAGGGGGTAAACGTCGTCCGCCTCAAGCCGTATTACGATCGGTAGAGCTGCGGACTGACTTTTAACTGTGACTCCCGATTGTGCCGTTCCTCCTTTTTTTTTTTGCTGCATTGGCGCGATGCGTGTCTTGAAGGGTGGAGTAACGCCGCGTGCGTGACCGAGTGGCAGCGCACCCGACTCGCAGGCTGAGGCCCAAGGTTTGAATCGTGAGGGACAGCTCAACTATTAATATTGTGTTGTAATAATAGTTTCTACAACGTCCGAGAAGCTTCTCGTTCAGAATTTTCGAAAGACTAACATTCTAGTTCAAATGTTCACGAAGGCGAAACCCGTGCCTTTACAAAAGGCGCTCCGCGTAGATCTACGAGGTGAGTATTCTGCCAGCGCTCGATCTTGCTACTACGCCGACAATGACGGTCGCCTACGATGCCTTTCATTATTACTTAATTTGTTTTGAGACACACGCTCGCCCCATTAAACATTTAGTTTTTCCACTTACTCGACGCCTCATTATTTGTCATTCGTGACAATAGGATCTGAACAGATGAGTTATGCAGTCAGGCGGACATACCATGAAGTTAAATCGTTACAATAATCACATGGTTTCCGATTAGGAACATGCCGATCGTCATCGAAAATCACTAATTAAGTAATTTTTAAAAAGGTTATGAGCATGTGGGAACTGCAGTAGTGCGCTAAAGTTGCCGTTCGTGCAACAGGCACAAGGTTGCCGGTGAGAACACGTGGATGATAAGGGTCGGAAAAACCGCATGGGCGCCTTCATATAATGCACAAGCAACCTTGCTCCGGCTGCGCTAGTGGTGCATTTAGTGCTACACGTTTTCCAAGTATTTCTACACAATTAGTGGCTTTAACTTGCGCTCAGGAAGTGTAAACTTAGAATCACATGTTTATTTTTAAAACTTAAACAGTTAAGTAACATGTTTTACGGCTTGTGTGGATTAACCCTCTTTGTTATGTCCCCATGGTCCTATTCCTGAGCTGCACACACCGCAATAAAGTAGCCTTTATGGATTAATTTAAACAGATATCTCGAGCCAAAAAAATGTGCTGAAGCAGCATTGGAACATCACTCGATATCGATTGCATTTTCTTTGCCTTGTGCTCGGATCTGATTAGCGCTTCGGCCTTTCGACACAGTGACATGCCCCTCGACTTTCGCAATGCCAAATAACGGAGCTCTCCTTTTGCCGCTCGACTGGCCTGTGTTTGCACCGCTCTCGTCCGTTGTTCCACCGTTTCAGAAATTACCAGCGCAGCTAGCAAGAGCGTTCTAGGAAACAATTTACCGCCAACATCGTAACCCTGAGTTCGACTTCATTACGAAGTGTGGTCTTATTCCCGTTATTTGTAGAGATCCGTTGTAAATACAGATGCAATTTTGTATCCTGCAACACTTGTGATGTTTTCATCAATTGGCTAATTTGATAGTAATACAGAACGAGCAAAACTCGGAGGAACTATCTAGCTCCTTTATTTATATGTTATTGTTCTGGTGTGTTACCTTTACGCCGACGTTCCAATTCAGCAACCACAGAACGTCAGCAATAAAAATACAGCAATGTTTGCACGTATATTGGGAATAGTAACGCGCTGACTTTTAATCCAATTATATTTATATAAATTCATTCTAAGCATAAGTATCCTATGCACAACAGGCAAGGTGTACTTATTGAAAAAAGGGGACCAATACAAAAAGTATAACTAAAAAACTCAAAGGTTACACTGCCGTAAAACTCACTGGTTTTGCGAAATTTCATTTGCAAATTAGGCACAGGGGATATTCACGATCAGTAATTTCGAGAATCGGAAAAGTTTCTAAAGTTAGCGACCTCTGATATTTGGAGTTTCACAGTACTCTAGCGCTTTATTTACGTGTTCCCAAGGTTGCTCGGAAGTTTTGGGAAGATTGTGCCTTTGCGGAATCATTAATTTGTGTGAAATGTTTACGAAGTACAAAATATCCACCTATCAGCATGTATGCGAAATATTAAATCAAAATATTCAATTTCTTTCGAAGATATCTTTTGAAGCTTACGTGTACACCGTCGAATCACTTCTGGCACTCTATTGGTAACAACGTGTAGGGGCGCTCGTGACGTCATGCATGTGAGAGCAGACGACTCATCCTACTCCACGGAGTTTTGCGCTGTAGTGATCGTGAGCGTCTGTGGTTTTGTGAATTGCGTCTGGTTTCGAATATTTGTGGCACGCGATAGAGGCTAACGAGAACTGGAGATGGGCTGTTGTTTACAATACCTTCACGAAGGAATGAAGCAGAGTGATATCTTATTGTTTTATGACCAAGAAGTCCGCGACGGAAATGGGTCCCAACAGTACGACGCGGACGCTGGCTCCCAGAGGTCGCGTCTTGCTAGCAAACAGTTCACAACTTTCTAGCAAGTAAGCATTTTATGTCACTGCTTCGAAACAGCTTCTGGGTCTACGTGTCGGCGGATCGCGAAGGCACTCCCAGAAGGAGGTCCCCTCGGAGGCGATGCCGGCAGATCGAATGCGAACGGCGAATCCACTGAAATATAGTACTCAAAATATTAAAACACTCCCTGGTCATTCCTCGACTACGACGAGCTTCATGAATCGCAGTCCATTATTTCCCACGGACAATGGCGACGGCTTCCTGACTGCTTCTGGCGATGTGCGAAACAGGCTGCAGCGGCCTGTATTTTTGATGTATATATTACATCTCACGTCACAACAAGATGGCGGACGATTAAAGCTGCAGGTTAGCTTCGGTTATGGGTATATTTTATTTCTATAATTAAATAAATATTTGAATATCTTTTATTTGTTGCTATAGGCTCAGTTTCTTGAGCTCTTTCAGGGAGTATTTTTAGTTGAAAACGTTCGAATTGATTGCTGAATAAGGAATTGCGTTTGCAAAAACCATTTTAAAGAGCTCACTCGTGATTAGCTTAAATAGAACGTTCATTCACGCTCGATGACCTTGGGTACGGGCTTCAAATAACGCAATAATTTGGGGCAAAAAAGCTTCAGGTAGCAGTATTCTTCTCAGAGCGCAAAATCACCTTCCAGGTCAATCAATGCAAACTGTTTCTCGATTAAACTTGTGTTCCCCCTCAAATAAAGGCGCCATACAGTGTTGTTACACGATACAATGAACGCTTTTTTATTTTGAATTGCTACCGACCGTAGCTGGCATCAGAGTAAACATATTTAAATGTTCAAATTTGACTTAAGCGTGCTGGAAGGTAAAATATCCGTCGCCCTCAATTAGCAGTGCTGAAGAGTGCGACCAGCTTATAAGATGGGGGAACCTTGTAGGAAGCTAGTTAGGAGAGATTCATTATTTTGTTAATATTTTGAGTATTTTTATAGAACCTCAATGGGAGGTTGTAAATGAGGTTATGACTATATTAAAGCTTGAGCCAGAGCTCACGGCATTTAAACTATGCGCTATGGACCCCGTTCGGAATCATGTTAACGCGGTTACAAATTGACTGGAAACCCTGACCATTGCTAGGGTTACAAATGCATAAAGTTTTAATATTAACCTGGAAATATATAGCCCGGATATTTTAGAAAATGCAGTGCGGCTTAGGAACGTCTTTTTTCTGCTCGCTATTAAATGGTTAGAATATTTTGCACACGTAAAAAAACACGCAGAAAGTTTCTCATTCTTTGTGCGATTTCAAGAAATCCAGCATCTTTTATGAGAAAACCTATTTTAAGATTATGAGAAGTCTGCCGAGGAACCTAAAAGCATAAAATTATGACCAAGTCGACAGCCATAAGTTAAACAGGAGTCCCGCTTACTATATATGACCAGCTTGAGCGAGGGGCAGCGCAGGCTGCTACTTTGAAACTGTGATGCATGGAAGTTACACAACACTCGCACAAGGAACTCACTTCTTATAGCTCCTGAGTGGTCGAGAAGACAGGTCTCCAAGAGAAATTTACGACCGCGCTCTCATGGCTCGGAGACTCAGTCCACACGTTAGGTGGGCTTCCTTTACTCTAAAACAAAGGTTGAATAAAAGGTCTGCATATTCCTATCACACGCTTTAATTCCGAACGCTCTTTCCAGTTCACGTCAACTTAGGCGGTGCATCATAAATAGCCATCAAGCTTCCTCAGCTCCATTTAGCAAATGAATCACAGGACATCCTGGGAAGCGCGTATGCACTAATTGTGAGACACAGCAAAGTTGTCCGAACTCTAGACCAGGAATCTCCAAACCTTTTGGTCAAAATACACAGAAAGAATAAAACACACGAAGGACGAACACAGACACACACAGTTCGTCCTTCGTGTGTTTTATTCTTTCTGTGTATTCTGTAGTTTTCAACGCGCTCAGCTACGTGTACTTTTGGTCAAAGCGCCGGATTAGCAATCTGTCGCCATCTCAAAAGCAGGAAAGAAGTAGAAATTAAAAAGATTAAAACAAAATACAAAAATAAACGTAGATAAACATCTAAACACCGGAATTAATGTTAGAGGATGTATTAAATATTCTAAGGTGCACTCATACATATAGAGAAAAAGACCTATTTCTTGCGAGCTCAATATTTCGTGATTTTGGTAAAAACTAAATATTTGGAATAGTTCGTGGTTTCTAATTTTCGCGACGTGGTGGGATCTCAATATAGATTCCAATTTGGTTACATTTCACGGGATTTGTTCACATGACTTATTTTCCGAGGATTGTAGGCGATTCGCAAAATTTGCGAAAATTAGGTTCTCGCGAAAATGAAGACATTTACAGCATTTCAAATTTAAATTTGATATTCAGCTAATCATGGCATTGCAAACACGCTTGTCAGAAAGGAAACTCACCCAATATCATTCAAAGGGCATGGGAACTTTGGCATATTCGCGTGGTGCGAAAGTCTAATGAGAATGATGAAACTAATGCTGACAATATTCAATAGATATGATGTTATGCCACCTCTAATGTAGTCAATTTTTCGTTAAATTTAGCGGGAAAATGACGTCACGTGACCTATGCACCAATTCAGATTTCCCACTAAATTAAGAAAAAATATAAACGTCTCGTGATCCACGCACCAAATCAGTTTCCCCGCCAAATATAGCGGAAAATTTGCGTCACATGACCTACACACATATTTAGGATCCCCACTAAATTTGGCCGAAAACTTGACGAATTTCGTTTCCCCAATAAACTTAACGGAAAAATTGACTTCTCGTGTCCTATAAACCAATTCAGTCTTACCACTAAACTTAGCGGAAAAATTGTGTTACGTGACCTATGCACCAATTCAGGTGGCCCGCTCAATTTTAGCGTGGAACCGAACAACTGCCCGTGAGTGCAACGATAAACGCTATCGCATTCATAGATAATCACCTCTTTGGTCTCTACAAGTTTGCATACACCATCAATTCCTTTTTTTCCAAAAGAGAGGCTGGTAAAGGTTACCAGCTTAGGGCTGACGAGTGTAATCAAAAGGAAGGCATGCAAATGGCTCACAAACCAGTGGCAACACCGGAACAAATAATGCCGCGACCAAAAAATTAAATAAAAAAAGCACAGGGCGTAATTTTTTAGTTTATGTGCTCGGTGTATTCCGTCAACGAGATGGGTGAAACAAAAATATTTTCGGAACAAATCCTTCAGCACAAGGAAAATTTGCGAAAACTCTACAGCGAGCGCAGTGTCGTCGCCGAACACTACGAGGTCGTCGACCAGCGGATCGACTTCGCGAACGCATGCGTGATCGACGCAATGTCTCACTTTTCAAAAGAGACATTTCCTGGAAGCGCGATACATCAAACATACTCCTGGAAATTTAAACGGGTCCCTGGATGTCTTGCCATCTGTGTACGGCTACGGCCAACGCCGCCTGGTAAGGGCAATGAGCAAAATGACCGTCTTTGTAAAAAAGGGTTGCTCTTGGCAGAAAACAAGAGCCGCTTCTGCACCCCCCCCCCCCCTCCATGCTGCTCCTCGCGAAAGCTAGTGACCTCTAATTAAAATATCAAGCCGGTATCGAGACGTTGGGAACTCTTTCAAGGCTTTGGTTGGAGAATTAGTGATGACTATATAGTTCCGCACAACCATATATATTTATGTCGAAGATGTTCAAGAATAGAGAGTACGCGAAGAACTGTGTCCTCAGTGACACACGATCAATAGGCCTTCCTGTTGTCTCTTGAGCAAATATTTAAGTCACTGAAAAAGTAAGCATGTTGCAAGCTCGAGTAGCATATAGTTCATTTGGAAGGATTGTAAACTGAATTGAAAGGAAAAGCAACGTGAAAGGCCTTGTTCAAAAAACAAACAAGAAATCTAAGCTTCTTGAAATGTTTTTCAATGGGACTCAAGAAAACGAAATATTAAACATTAAAAACTTAAAATTTCACAGTTAGATTATTCATTCTTCTATTAACATCTTTAATTGGAAGAAAGCGTAGTGAAATTCTAATTAATAGCCATTAGTTGGACAACCGAACAAACAAAATGATAGAAATCTGGGCGGTCGTGAAACCCGAATCTCAGAGAGCGATAGAAAAGGAACGTAAATGCCAAAGTCACTGCTTCCGGATTTGAACAAAATCTATTTGCCAGGTCTGCATTTACCGCCTCGTTAAAAGCCCATTGGCGACATCGGCAACCAAGTCTAATCGCTAATCGATGAGAAAGCTTGCGGTCAGAAAAATATATTCTTGGCCATATAAACAAGTAGACGAGAAATCCGTCTTAGTACATTCAATGGTATGGAAGTGGAAGCATTAGCTCGGTTGATTAGGTTGATAATTATTTTCAAAAAAAGATGCTGTTCGTTTATTGTTTTAATCAGAATATTTTAATTTCAAGATGAACCCGTCAGCAAGGGTAACTAAAATGTGGACTGTATAGACCTGCCACTCGAGGTGCTCAAACAGATTAAAAGACGCTGACGTATGCAAGGCACAAAGTCCTGCCCTATCCTCCTCTCCTAAATTGCGAGCCAAAATTGCGAGGATGAGGAAGGAATGAAGAAAAAGGCTGAGAGAGAATGAAACGATCTTTCCTACTCCTGAGTCGAGCAGCAGGGAACCAATTTATAACTTGCGATTTTCGAAGCAGGGTTCAGCGTAAATGAAGCTTCTGTTGTGTGTGAATTAGTTAATGTACTTCTGTGAGAAATGAGTTATGGTATGGTTGACCAAACATCTGAACATCAAAATACAATAAAAAATGTGTTTTTTTGCGTATTCATTGCACGAGAAAGACCAGATGCAAAATGCACTGGCGCCTGCAAGAATCTGGCTTTTTTATAAGTACATGCGCCAACACGTAAACAAAATAAAAAAACGAACAATTTAGTTTGCTAAACATATACAGTATAGTGTAACCGCAAGGTAAAAGTCAACTTTATCAGATAAAGACACATAATAAAGATACTACTAGCAGCAACAATAAAACAATTAATAAAATGAAAAATCCGAAGGTTGTAATTATAAAGTCACCCTAATATCGCAAAAAAATGTTATCAAAAGATTCATCAAACAAAAACATAATGTATTTTACAAAGTTCTATTACTTCCAACAAATGACTGATTTAATTTAAACAGTTACTCACTTTGTAAGGAGGCGCATTGCTATGATACGTTTGCTTATGTTAACCGTGATAACGCCGTGTTAAACCCTGTAGGAGCTGGAGTGAGAGCGACCAGTACAGACAGCGGTAGGATTCGAACTGCGTTTATGTGCCCGCACCGCGCGAGCCCCGCCTTTTCTTTATCTTCTTTTGTAGACCGGCTTGTGCTGACCGTGAGGGTCGCTATAACCCCTTCAAATGTAATCAGTCCCAGCACTCTTCTAAAATAGATCGTATGATACTCACCTCTCCACCATTTTAGTCGTTATCACGTCAGAGGAAAAACGAACTTTAATTTTATGCAAAGAAGACATTGAGAGAAGCAGAAAATAAACTAGAACCATCCAACCATGCCTTCCCGTCTGACGACAACCCTTAAGCTTTTAAAGACTCATACAAGAGTACGATGCCCTCGAATCACTTGCAAGTCTAGAGTTTCCAGCTAGAAAAGAAACAAACCAAGCAAATTTACCGAAAGTTTTAACTGAGTGGGCAGCTTCTAGAAATGTTCACATCAAAGATTCCAGCCTACACACGCGGAGACAGTCGTGTGTAGCTAGCGCAACAGCGCGTAAGGCGTTAAACGAAGCTGACATTTTGGAAGTTGAGAATCCCGGATGTTCTGTTTAGGATACATAGCGAGGCTACTTTGCATATGCAGATCTCTTCCATGTTTTGCTAAAAAATATATCTTGGGAAAAGCTGGAAAAAGTTTCCAAATTCTTTTTGTTTCCCGAAAATTAAGAGCGGCGACAGCCGAGGCGCTGCATACTCTGCATCCGAAAGATTACAGACAATCGCACTGCACACCATCCACGGTGTTGCGTGGCGGCATGCTGCCTCGTGATAGTGTCAGCACGAGTGACAATTAATGAAGCGGATAATAACTGGCGACACTAAACGTTTAATGGGGCGAACTTATTCCGAAATCAAAATAGAAGAAGGTTAGCGGCGCAGGCGTCGATGTCGGCGGAAAAGCACGATGGAGCGCTAAGGCCACACTCACTCCGCTCGCCTTGCGGAGTCGCTTATGTACCCGCGTGGGTTTCTGGAACATTCGGCACGTAGAACATTCGGAAGTCGGTCAGACTACAATGTTCTCGAACTTACGATCACACCAAGTTGAAGGAATAAATAAAAGAACATTCCGCTGACTGGAATCGAATCTAGACCATCCGCGCGACAGCCAAGCACAGTAAACATTCGGCCACGCACGCGCTCGCTCAGCAACGCGCGTGGCGTTATTACCCCCCGCTTCCCCCTTTAAGAAGTGCATCGCCTCAATCCAACTGAGTGGGAAATGAAGCAGCAAAGCAAACAAAGTAATAGAAAACTACAGAGCTTGTAAAACACAGTTTTAGCGAGAGTATTAAAAAAACGAAATTCACAGTCCTATCGATCGGAGTACAGCTTGAGGCGCACGACATGGACGACTTGCGGTTCTGGAGTGTGGCGTGATGAAGTCCGTGTTCCGTCGGGCATCACCTCATAGTTCAGGTCCCCAAGTCGGCGAAGCACTTTGTAGGGTCCGAGGTTGCGCTTCAGGAGTTTTTCGCTCAGATCGCATCGTCGTATCGGGGTCAAGACCCACACACGGTCTCCAGGCTTGAAGCGAACGTCGATCCGACGAAGGATGTAGTGGGTGGCATCGAAACGTTGTTGATCCTGAATCCTGAGTCGGGCGAGCTGGCGAACTTCTTTTGCTCGTTGAGCCACCACCTGGACGTCGTGGCTTCCATCGTCCGCTGATTCGTGAGGCAGCATCACGTCGAGCATGGTGGTTGCTTTTCGGCTATCTACCAGCTCAAACGGTGTTACTCCTGTGGTTTCTTCTACCGCCGCGTTGTAAGCAAACGTGATGTAGAGTAACACCTCGTCCCACGTCTGTCCATCGACATACTTGCTGTCCATTGACATACATGGAGATCATGTCGGCGTTAGTTTTGTGTAGTCGTTTCGTTAGCCCATTTCTCTGCGTATGGTACGCAGTAGTTCGGCGGTGGCTGGTGCAACTGAGACGAAGGATTTCTTGCGCCAGCTGAGCCATGAATGATGATCCACGGTCTGTAATGAGGATTTCGAGGGCGCCGTGCCGGAGGACAATGGACTTGATGAAAAACTTGACGACTTCAATAGCCGTGCCAAGTGGAAAGGCTTTTGTCTCGGTATACTGTGTGAGATAATCGGTCGCGACGATTATTCATTTGTATCCTTGCGTCGATGGTGGGAACGGCCTAAGTAAATTTATTCCGATTTGCTGGAATGGGGTAGATGGCAGTGCAGTAGGCTGAATTAGTCCTGCCGGTCTCGTCGGTGGTTTCTTCTGTCGTTGGCACTAGTGGCATGATCGGGTGTAGTGGTTCACTGTCTTCGCAAGCTTGAGCCAGTAGTATTTTTCGCGTATCCTGGCATGATTCCTGCTGTAGTCAAGGTGTCTCACCGTCGCGTCAGCATGGCCGGCTTGAAATATCTCTTCACGAATGCCTGACTGGATCATCAACAGCCATGCCGTGTTGTTGTCGCTGAAGTTCTCCTTGTAGAGCACACCATGTCGGATACAGAAGTTTGGCAGTGTTCGTAGGAGAATGCGGGGAACAACGCTTCCTGGTACCTCTGGGCACCCGGTGAGTGCTCGCCGTTTAGGGTAGTTTCCGTTAGAGTGCTGCCTTGTCACTGAGATCCAGAGCGCCGAGAAAACACTCATCATCGTCGTTTTAGGTGCAGGCAGGACCGGCCTCGAGGGGGGCCCTTCAGAAGCATGTTGGCGTCATTGTGCTGCCGGCCGGACTTGTAACCAGAGTCATGTCGAACTCCTGCAGTTGTAGGTTCTACCGGGCGAGGTGTCCGAAGGGGTCCTTTAGATTCGCGTGGCAATATTACGTGACCCCGCGATGTTTACCCTGATTAATTTTATCGGGTATATCTGGCCACTCACTTTTGCGGATGAAACTTATGCACTAGATCTAGTGGAGTAATGTCCAAGCCACGACGACCATACAGGAAAAACGCCCGTGGACCTATGTTGAAACCTCCCCCATAAGAGCTGCCGCTATAAAAAAGAACTGATTCCCTCTTGGTAACAATCGTGTCCCAGCAGCGCCGGGAATGAGAACTGTCTTTCTTCTGTCCCTTCAACCTCTCGGTGGCAACAACTAAAGCTGGCATTCAGGAAAGAACGACGATTCTCTCTTTTCGAAACCCCACAAGCAAGATTAACGGTTGCCATTTCTTCGCCACGAATCGTGTAATTCGACCCCAGCCCCTTCCGAAATCTGATGCAGCCCTTGTGTTCAACACATGCTCGGGGTACGTGCTCAAACAATGACGGTCTCGGATGCGTAGCAGCTACTAGACGCCGTTCATTCCTGAGGGGGTCTATTTTGCTCAGTAGAGTCGATTGATTCGAGTATTGAAATTTATTCAGGGCTTCTCACTTGCAAAAACGCTGCATGCAGCATGTTGCAATATACTCATCTAAATCTTTTATTTTGACATTTTTTATTTTTTTGTTTACGAGCTCTGGGACGCAAGGTAAAATGATGTTTTGAAGTACATGCTACACGCGTCGTATTGGATTAAAACAATGCAGTGCGGGGACCTGGTGGCTTTGCAACCGTGTCGCAACAGAGTCATCTTAGATTGCACGCCAATGTTCTATTGAGTGAATTGAGACTTGCGCTATTTATTTACTCCTTCGTGTTTTTTGTGCAAGTTTGGTTTAATGTTTTCGTATCTCTTCGAGCACTATTGATTTCCAACATTCTTAATCTTAAAAACAATTTCTTAGGTATTTTAGTCAATAATTATAAAAAGTGCTATCGTAAGATGTCTTGATATGAGCACGGCTGATAGCAGTCAATCCTCGATTCATTAAACAAAGAATAAAATAGATCCACGAGCCCCGAGTTTGGCGATCGAGCAAAGTATTAATGTGAGCAGAGTCAAATATAACTTCTACCTTATATAAAAAAATGTAATAAAAATGGGAGCACTCGAGGTTAAGAGACTTATGAACACACAAGTAAATGCCTCTTCAGGCCTGTTATATCTTGACCCCAACCTCTCGAGACGGCATTCTGGTGGTTTAGCTCTTTTCTTAAGAGAATGGCTCTTAGTATTTGTTATCAAACTTGTGTTCACACGATTAGACATTGGAACTGTATACTTGAAAAAAAAATAAAAAATAAACCGGCGTCAATTGTTATAGGTTTTGTTGCCCACACTTCTTCACCCACCATTTTTCAACAAAAAATTAAATAAAAAACGCTCGAGATAACGCTTATTGCGGCGTTCTAGAGCTTTCTTGTCGGCTAATTCTGCGGTCTCATAGTCCGCGGAGCGCTAACACGTAGCTTGTACTGACGCAACTTCGTCAGACATAATGGAGAAAAGGGCTCGTGAGAGCGTAGCCAACACTGCCTAGGAGACAAGGCCGTAGTTCTGACATTTTTGCATCACCAGTGAAAGCCAACGCTGGACACATATTTGAAACTGGTGCTTCGACAGTGCTCGGATTCGAGTCAAGCTTGAGCCGAACGTTGATGCAATCGTCGTGTTCAATCTGTGACCAACGTTGGCTTTCGCTGATGACGCAATCTCTGTCAGAACTACGGCTTTGTTATCTAGGAGGCTGTTGGCGTAGCCACCGCTGCGTTAATGATACGCTTCTTGCCATCAGAAAGAAGTGCGGACTGACGTTACGTGCGAGCCTTGTGTACCAAGTTCGAATACATCGCTTGTTTTGTCTTGTTAACATGACTTGATGTTCATATACGTGGCTTCTTCTGGTTTCTATACATTGCTTGATGTTCGTACTCCTGGCTTTTTTTGTCACGACTTGTAAACACGGCTTGTATACGATGTTCGTATATATTGAAACACGCCAAGTCCTGTTCGCGGTTCGCGGTTACTGTAGTTATAACAACAACAAAAACAATTGTTGAACGTCTCTGCGTCTGAATTATTCCGTACAATCTAAAGAGAAAAAAATATTATATTCTGGTGTGGTATCGGCATATCAATTTCGAAAAAACTGCGTGCACATTTCACAAAAGCTTGCGAAACTTACGAACTAAGTGAACCAAAAAAAGAACTGTGTTTTCGGAAAGTTTGTATAAGACAGTGTGTTAGAAGTAGATACAGAGAATGGGAAGGATGCTGCTTCGCAAGAAATGCAAATCTAAATTAAGAAAGACTTCGTAATGACCGCTCTCACTGCTGGTCACGCCACAGCAACTCGGTTCTTATCTCTTCTTTGCATTGAAGCAAGCCGGCTTCTAAAATATAGTCACGTTTCTGCTTTTATTGCTGGACTCCTCGATTCGGTTTCAACATTCTATCTCGTACGCTAGAAGAAACCAAAACGTTCGCATCTGAGGATCAGATCGGGCATTCTTCATTTCCCAGAGGGCGTTATTTCAACATAACCTAGGCCACACTTTCAGAGCACAGTCAGCTAGCTTCCGCTATTCACACCTTTATGTAGATCACGCATTTGCCTCAATGGTGGTGCATCGCATATTGGATACGTAACGAAGTTGCGCAAACTCAAGCCTGAAGAAACGTTTTTTTGTGTGTGTGTGCGTTTTGGCGAAGCGCTGGTTGAATATTTTAGAAGTTATGTACGTTTTTTGGGAAAGATTTAGCTTAGTTCTTGATGGGGCGAGTGGGTCACCCACGAGAGAATGCTCAGCGGATGTTTCTGTGAATCCACTTGCTTTTTGGTCGGTTTAGATTTAGTTTTGATGTATTTATATTATCTGAGGCTTGGTACTCCAAGCCTAGTGATGTTCAAAAACTATCGTTGTACAATACTTACTTCCTAAACCAAACTGCTAATCAGGGAGGGGCATGGCCCTATTGCTTAAAGAGACCATTTCGGGTAAAATTCTCGCTGATTAAAGCTGGGTTCACTAAGATTACGAGTTCTTTTTTTATTGATCGGTTAGAGCATTATCGCTGTTTGTTATCGCCCGCAGGGCTGGAAAGCTTCAATCTTTATTTACTTACTTAGAGTATATATTTTTTTTATTTTGTCAATGATAATAAATGCAACATAATCTTGGGAGGTGACTTCAACATAAATATGTTACCCGAATCGTCATGTGAAAGAGAGATGACTTAGCTAATTAAAACATCTGGATGAATGAACCTTTTTATTTGGCTACAATGATCATTGCCGAGTCATCGTCTTTACTTGACTTATTTATTAAGAATTCCGATGAGTCGCAAACTAGATCCGGCTTGGTAGTAACTGACATCAGTGATCATTTAGGTATTTTCTTGTGTATATAACAAACGAATATTAAAAAATACTAATGAAACAGTCACTGCTGCCAACGTGTCAGAATATTACGCCGGACAGTCTAAACGACTTTAGACAAAAACTATCTATATTTTGATGGGAGCGATGTTCTTCTCCAGACATACACAGAAAAAGCGTATGTTATTTTCTTGGGCAAATTTCAAACGCTCTATGAAAGGTGTTTTCTATGTAAAACACTAAATTTGTCCAGAAACGCACGTTAACTGCAGGTTGCGAAAAGATTACAAGCGAAAATCCGCACAAAAAAAGCGCGCTTTATCAAAAAAGTATAAAAACGAAAGATATCGATAAACTTAGTGCCTTTAAAAGGGTCATGAAACAATTTTCCAACTTTTTCCTGTTTAGCTTTCCTCCTCAACTCATAAATCGCGCATTGTACCAAACGGTATAATTACAATGTAGCGCAAAGACAACACAGGAAGGAGACAGAGGTAGGAAAGTAACGCTACTCACAACAAGGTATTTACTGTATGTATCGTGAAAGAGGTAAACAAAGTGACAAATGCGATGAAAATCTACACTAATGGTCGTGAAAGAAGAGCGAAGTTACAAATGCGATGAAACTCAGAAAAGAAGAAGAAGACACTTCGATCTACACTGATGATCGACTTAAATTACCCCTCCAAAAAACAAGAAAAAAATTATTGAAAAATTTTTTCAGTTACCCGCTAGATTTAAGAAAAATTGTCTAGATATTGTTGCTCCTTTTGAGACAGTGCAACAGAGGGAGCATTTATGCACTTGGTCCCATGGGCTGGGATTGCGCTTAAGGACTTTAGTTTGATTGAACACAGGGGTGCAGGCACAGTCTCTGACATGGATGGCGAGATGCACTGATGGTGATGATAGAAGAGCCAAAGCATGCTCTCGTAATCGCACGTTGACATAGCGGCCTGTTTTTCCGACGTCACACACTCCCACAGGAGCACGGAAGTTCGTGGACCTCATTAACGTCGCAATTCACGCACTTATGTTTATGATGGACTTTGCATAGAATATGAGTTTGTTGAGGTCTATTGATTTTTGGAGAAAGCCTCTTAAGTTTATCCGTGGCTGAGAGCACCACTTGTATGTCATATCTTGAAGCTATCCGCTTCAAGTTATGCGATATTTTGTGGATGTAAGGAACCACTGCTGGCCCTGTTCTGCTCTCAGCACATCTTGTTCTTCTTTCATCGGGAGTTGCGAAGCTCCCTGGAACCTCTAACAACAAGGAATTCGGGTACCCTGACTCTTGTAGTCTTAGAACTTGTAAATCAAACCTCTTCTTGGCTGCATGTGTGCAGTACTTTTGCAAGGCGGCGTTTTAGACAGCTCTGCACAATTCCTCGTTTTATGATTTTTGAGTGGGCCAAATCAAACTCTGTCTCCTTCCTGTGTTGCCTTTGCGCTACATTGTAATAATGCAAAACCAACTAGCCCAGCAGCTCGTTTTGGTACCAAACAGGTCAAGAAGACGGAAAGGAGTCCCCTCTGCTCGGACTGTCGTTTGTGTGCCCGGACACGGCCATTCTCCCCCTAGAAGAATAGCCCGTCGCTCAAAATTCAGACAAACGTTGCTTTCTTCACCCCGTTCACCCCGAAGCTGACAGTGCCGAGGAAGCTACATACTCGTTGGGCCAGCCACACTATTGCCACGTGATGACGCTCCGTCGCGCATACCTACGCACAGAGAATGAGGTCAGGTGATGGAAGGGAGGCGGCTGATTGATCCGGCAAGCGCGTAGCTTGAACCGCAATGTCAGCTTAGGGGTGAAGGGAATAAAGGAGGTCCGGTGTCGTGTGACGTGTGTTTGGACCCGGTGACGCCCTTTGGGGACCGCGGATGTATCACAGTGAAAAGGCAGAGAGCTGACGATGGGAAGGAGGTATGAAATAGTCCGCTGTGTTTTCAAATTGTTGTACCAAAAGTCAGGTTTCTGACGTTCTACCTTTTTTTCTTTTGGCCCACTGAACGATATGCTATTAGTAAAATCCCAATCTAAACTGATTTATTCCAGCCCAAAATTCGATTTCATGGGCCCTTTAAACGTTATCGAAACCAATTAAACAAAGAACTTTATAATGCTAGATCAAACTATTTTTGCGACTTCTTTCTAGCATGTGGAAATATAAGCGATATTATATGGAAAATGCTTAATTCCGTGCTGAAATATATGGACGGTACTAAGCACATGGAAAATATATTCTACAATGCTCGGCAGCTAGCCGGAAAGGAACGGGCGAACAAGTTCAATGAATATTTTGTCAACTTAAGTTAAATCAGGCGTTCTCAGGGAACCATTTTGGGTCTTTTTTAATCATTCTATAAACGATAGTGTAAATATAAGCAATTTATCGAAATGTATTATCTACGCAGACGACACGAGCATGCTGTTTAATGAAAATAGCCCCACAGAACTCATTGAAAACGCAAACGTCACGCTTGCAAATCTAAATACATGGAATAGGTAGGATTGGTTAAAAATAAATGTGAATAAGACCAAGGCTGTCTTGTTTCGTCCGAAGGGTAAAATGTTTAACATAAACAAGAATATTATGTTCAATTCTTCTAAAATTGAAGCGGTACAGGTATTTAAAACTTTAGGTGTCTTTTTTTCTTAGAAAAACATATGATATCGCGATGCTCATGCTAAATAATGTTACAATCAAAAGCTACTGTCTAGCATTGTTGGCCTGGCGTATCGCCAGGAATATGTTTTGCCTTTTAGAATGAGGTTGCAATATATAACTCGCTGTTTTACTCACACATTCATTACGGTCATCTAATTTGCGGGAACAAAAATAATATTTAGCCAGCTAGATGTAGTAAATCTGTTTTAACTTGCATCGATATTGCCTGTGGGCTGAATATAAAGCTGCTTTGAGTAGGAATGTACGACATATTGTGAGCTTAGCTGAACTTAAAAGGAAAAGTATCTGCATATCGAACGATAGTCAGAGAACCTTGGGAAGTTCCATTTTTTAGAACTAATTACGTCCTCCAAACCGCGGAGTTTATTCTCCAGACCAGCCTCAACGATTTTTGTTGCGCAACACATAAAGCTTGAAAATATATCTGCGGGTAACCTAAGAAACAAATTATTTCTTAGCCAAACCGATCAAATTTAGTGTCATGTTTATATGTTCAATTTTCGTTATATCAATACTATCGCTTCTTTGACTTTTCTGTTTTCAACGTATTGTTGCTGTATATAATTTTTCTGTTAACTTTTTTTTCCGCTGCTGTTACACATCTGATGGCTAGGAACCAGTCAAGCTGTTTTCACAGCTTTTATATCCCAGTCCCTCACCAACACTGCACCTCATTGTTGGAAGTAAAGCTATTATTAATTGCCCAACGTTTTAGTTGGTGAGTCGTATTTAAATTTAAAAATGTGTTAACCGGACTCAGAGAGCATTCGAAGTATTCTGCAGAATACCTGGCGCTCATTCAAACAGGTTTTGACAGAAAGGGCTGCTTCTTTACGTATCTCAAGGTCCACCGATTTCAAACGAATTTATTAGTTCCTTCGTCCTAACAGTATCTCGAAAACAGAGTATGCATACACACCCCAGAGGGACAGAAAAATGAAGGATAGAAAGATTCACCATGGCGGGATTTCAAATTAATTTGAAGCAAGAGGTAGCTAGATGCACTCACGTAGTGAAGGTACCGGATTTTTCCCTTTATTTTTTTAAAGCAGACGGGCATACCAAAACAGAAAAATAAAAGATATGTTTATTGACACTGTTAGCATTTTCGAAATTTGTTTTGCGTTTATTTTTCTGCCGTGAATTGTAATTTGAACTCCATATAGCGAACATTTTAAAACGAAATATTAACCGGTTTGGTAGCACCTAACAGAACCAAGAACCCATTAACTAGAACTAGCACCCAAGAAGGTTACCCGCTGTGGTGAACACATGAACACGTTGACGTGTTATCGCTGAGGTCGCTATTTAATAGGTCAGGATGATGCGGTACTTTTTTTTCGTTATCTAAAAGTTCTATCATGTTTTTCTACATGTTTTTGAGATGTCCCATGTTTCACAACTACATCTCTGTGCCCGACTCACAATGCGAGCATCTACACACAAAAAAGTCGTAATTTTTACAAGTCTACGCGCGTGGACGTATACGTAACGCAGGGCCAATGAATAACTAAGCCTTCAAGCATGTGACAAAGCACGGAAAGGGTACTTTTTTTAAATAGGGTTAGCGAGGCCTTTTAGGTGTGTGGAACGTAACGTTTCGTGTCGCAAGACAAACTGCACCTTTCTTTTAAAGCCAGCAATCTTGCTGTGACACTCGTGAATTAGATGACTCCAGTCTCGCAGGCTGTCAAAGGTTTTTTCTTCGTTTGTTTATTTGCTGAGGGGGACGAAAAGTATAGGGCGGTTCCACGAAGGTCATCTTCCCTATCGGTAAGCCGACTCAAGCCAGGTTGATGACGGGCGTCTATCACATTCCGTAATTGTTCACACGCAAACGCTCAGTTATAGGCGTCGTGTTTGGTGTTGGTGAAACGCTGAAGCTTGGCGAGTGGCTCCGTCGACCACGGAACTCAGTAAATACGATTGGCAACGTATTGGGGTTGCATAACCACAAATATATTTCGATTTTTTGTTTTTCGAAATCGCCCGGGCGACATTTACTTGGGCCTCTATGGCCTCTGATGAGTCGCCTTCGCGATCGCCGACTTGTCTAAAGTCAGAATAAAAAACGTTATGTATACAAATCGCGTACCAGATGGTGGTCCTTTGTATCTTGGGAAGAAACAGCAGCAGAAAATCTGGACAAGAGTAAAGGAACAAACACGACAGACGGTGCTGAACCAACAACTGTTGTTTATTACATAAATTCGAAGGAGGAAAACAAGAAGCATCTTAATCAGATAAAAATGATAATAGACACCACACAAATGTGCCAACCAATCAGCATAATATGCCGCGATAGGCCCAATCAGTGTTTGAGCGTAATGCCGTCAAGGTCGATCGCAGGTACCGAACTCTTTGTCAGATGACGCCACTGACGGTTCGCTGACGCATTCCCGCCAAGTTCTGAGATAAAAAAAGTGCTTCGATGATTTCCCTTGTCACCCTGTCCTATGCCAATCCAAAACAGTGACTTGACTAAAATTAGGCTGGCACTTACAGTCCCTGCAGGTCGGGTAGCAGCCCGCTGACTGTAGTTCTGAGTGGACACTCGTGCGTCCCTAAGTCTATCATTAAGCGTAGCGGCCCGTCTCGGCTCCAGCGTAAACCTTGTCACAAGACAAGGGGATCTTGTTAGAAGCACATTCCGACCCACATGCACATAGACGTGTTCTTTGGTGCATTCGTTTTTTGACCGTTTTCGGCAATAGCACCCACCTTAGGCATCACATCTGACCCATTTTTTGTGGGGCAGAGAACACAACCGGGACACCATAGCGGCCTCCGACTTGTTTTGGGTTATGGGAAACCTGATGAGAGGCCGCTATGGTGTCCCGGTTGTGTTCTCTGCCCCACAAGAAATGGGTCAGATATGTGCTAAGGTGGGTGCTATTGCCAAAAACCGGTCAAAAACAAATGCACCAAAAAACACGCAGTGCCGTTTGTGGCCTGTGGGTCAGGTGTGGTCTATAAGATCCCCTTGTCTTGTGGCAAGGTTTACGTTGGACAGACGGGCCGCTGCCTTAATGATAGACTTAGGGAGCATGCGTATTCACTCAGGACTACAGTCGGTGGGCTGCTACCCGTACACTGCAGGGACTGCAAGTGCCAGCCTAATTTTAGTCAAGTCACTGTTTTGGATAGGCATAGAGACAAGCTGACAAGGGAAATCATCGAAGCCTTTTTTATCTCAGAACTTGGCGGGAGATGCGTCAGCGAACCGTCAGTGGCGTTATCTGACAAAGAGTTCGGGTACCTGCGATCGACCTTGACGGGCTTTACGTAAACACTGATAGGGCCTATCGCGTCATAATATGCTGATTGGTTGGCACGTTTGTGTGTGTCTATGTATTTTTATCTGATTAAGATGCTTCTTGTTTTCCTCCTTCCCAATTTGTGTAATAAACAACAGTTGTTAGTTCAGCGCCGTCCTGTCGTGTTTGTTCCTTTACTCTTGTCCAAGTTTTTTGCCGCTGTTTCTTCCCAAGGTGTTCACCTCAAACCAACTAGCCCAACACGTCACATTGTTGTCCGTTTGTATCGCTGACTACTCCGCAAACGCAATAAATCAGGCAGCAAAAAAAAAAACACGTTCGAGTTGAAAACGCTGTTTTCGCGCAATGAAATACGAGAACAAACGTCCATCAGCATGGAATGGCGTCAACAAACGTTAGAGCCGCATCTACGTCTCGTAAAATCAGCATAACTCATAAATGAAAGATTGGTGAACACGTTCGCTACCCGATGGTAAAACGCTGCGACAGCAGAGGTGTGACGTCAGAACTGCTAAGGTGTCATTTCGGAGCAGATGAACTGAATAAGCGGTAAAGGTGCGAGCGCGCACGATAGAGTCCGCCTCGGCGTTTTGTAATAAACCGATTAACACACCGGACAAAATTCATTAGCGTTTTGGAACCGATGAGGGTGTATTAAGTAGAAAGCATTTCGTAAACCTGTTAAATAATGTTAGTGTACCCAGACTACAACTGCTTTGTGGTAACTAAAGAACCCTTTGAAAATTGAGCTCCCAAGTTTGAAATCCAGGGAAACCGAAACTGCATGTGCATGCATGAACCGTTCGCTGTCGTTGGTGTGGGCTGCCTGAACCTCTTATGGAATGTTATTGGACACAAACTAACACCGCCTTGTGGTCACTGAAGAACACTTCCAAATTCACGCCTTCAAGTTCTAAGCATGTAGCTAAGCCTAATTTCACGTCCTTGGTTTCGCCGATTTAAGGCGGCGGTCCCACGGCCCAACCATAATACCGGTGGCAGCTGTGCTAACGCTCCTGTTTGCGGTGCAAATGTCGCGTCTGTGCGCGTGTTACGTATTTCATTCTTATTGCAAATAAATTGCCAATTCATCATTACTCTTTTAGTGCAATATATGATGCGCATGCTTTAAAACTTAACGCACAATAAGAAAACAAAAAGTGCAAGTTTTGATATTTTCAAAGACATACCTCTATGCATTCCAAGTTTCTAGACTTGTAATGCATCCAAGACGCGTTCTTATTTTTTTAATTAAAAGATGAAGGACTCGTCTAGTTCCCTGCATACGTGTTTTTCTGAATCAGTACACTCACAATTTTTAATATTTATTCAAAAAGAGCCTTTTTTATGCGATTTTGAAGTCTCGTAACTCAGTTTCACATCATAACGCAGCAACGACATTTAAGGGAATGCTCCTGGTAAATATAGTAACTCAGCATACAAAATATTAGAAGTGCAACGCCACCCGTTTTCTTGTAAACACAACTTGATTGTCATAAAATTTCAAAAAATTCCCTTAACGCGTTCTTGGTTTTCTCAGACAGCGTTCTGGCATCTGATGTAATTTTTTTTAACTGTGTGCTAGAGGAACTGAGCTGGTTCACTGCAAGCGTGATTTTTTCGTATTCATATTCAGATTTGTTTAAAATAATTTTAAATCATGGGACTATTTTGAAGCTCGACTCTGTACGCAAGAAACCGGTTTCAAAGAAAAGGACAGGTATTTAAGCAACGATTCTTTAATTAGAGCTTTTATCGTTCTAATTAAAATCACGTTTTATGATTGTATTTTTATTAAAGCATACTAATTGTCCTAAATAACAAAAATAACCTATGTTGTAGCAGACGACGCGCACTTGCGCCATCTTTTGAAACGTGACTGAAATTCGAGGTTGAGAAGTTCAGGCAAAGTGGCGCTGATTCCGTCCCTGACGCAGAGGATTCTTTTCTCAAATATTTCCTCGTGCTACTTTCTCGTTCTTGCAGTCAATCAGATGATCTTGCAAGAAAAGAAAAACGAGAAGCGCGTTACAAGGGTCACGAGCAAGTTCTCGAAAACACCTAGTGCCTATAAATCCTATAAATAAGCTATTCAATGCTGCCCGCCATATTCCGACACCACGAACGGTGCAAATATTGAACTCCATATGATGGTGACGACGAAGGGGAATCTCTTTCCCTTCACTCCAAGATTTTTAACAGACTTTTTTTTTTAAGGTTCCAGCTTTCCAACCGCGCTGGTTCTGTTTTGTTCGCCATCGTGGAGAGGTTTGATATTTTCAGTTTTCATGTTACTCTACTCATAGACAACTTACAGAGAGCGTTATGTACAAACCGCAGTGACTGGTCCTCATGGTAAGGCAACAAACAGCCAGTCATCGTGGCTAAAATTTGAGGCTCTGGAAAATGGTCTAATATACCCCTTTCCATGAAGTGCTCTATCAAAAGCGTTGCACATGTGCGAAACCCTCACTAAATCGTCTTTCTTTGGATTAATTGTTATTTCATTTATTCAAATAAGAACAATGTCAGACGATCAACTTTCATGGTGTTGGTTTAATCATGCAACAACTCCAAGCTTCCAATTTGCGCTCTACCCCAACCACGACTCTTGTCCTTTGCGACTAATTATAAGCAGACAGGTCCGACTTGCTAGAAACAGCGTCTCAGCTGAGACTGTGGGAAAGAAAGCAATGCCGAAGCCAGCGCTCGAGCTGAGATGGACTCAAGCCGCGTCTCAAGACAGTCGCGCGCCCCACCCTTTGCACTGCTTTCTTTCACTCAGTCTCAGCTGAGACGCTGTTCTAGCAAGCCGGCCCAGGATCGTGAAGGATCGTGAACTCGTGAAGGTTCCTCGCGCTTCTCTTTCGTTTTTCGGAGTCCCCGCAATGAGTGTTGCGAAATAAAATCAAGCGAGATGCTCAGTGCTACCCACGGGTGCTGCCTTGCCATGTTCTTCCATGACCGGGCACAGAGCGGTTTTCTTGTGGCCTTCACTGTCGCCGAGGAGCAATGGGACTTTTTTAGCCACGTAGGCGTGCGACCACAACTATGCCCAACGCCGCCTGAGCCATCCTGAACAACTGTTCCCCGACCACTGCGATTAAAATGTGTGCAATTATCCTGGCTTGAAATAACTGTAGTGAGCCGATTGAAATGAGTTTCGGCTTACAATAATTGAATGCTTGTCTATACAAACTTGTTTCTTTAAGAGACGAAGAGAAAGACGTGTTCCGCATATGTCCCTGAAGGCAGCCGGCCTCGCGACTTGTAGGTCTAATTACTCTAGAAACTTATCCAACTAAACCCCGGAGCAAGGAGGACAACACGGTGAAGAGGACGTGCCTCTCAGAAGGAATTATAACGCTGTAGGAGCGGTAGGGTTACAGCTACCCCTCCAAGCTGTCGCCGCAGGGAGCAACTACTCCCGGTGCAAAGGCCGTAAGAGATCGCGCCTGTTTACTCTAGCCCGGCCATTGCTCTTCAAACTGCTGAACGAGGCCACGTCCACTCACAAAGGGGCGTTTGCTTGTGTTTTCCTACTTCGCGTTATAACTAGGTCTGGGCACTCTATCTAATAACCTACCGATGAATCAATTAATGATTTAATCGCGATTAAATTTTTAACCAGTTAATCGGTTAAATTTTGACAAAGAAAAATTAAAAATTTAACACTTTCACCACGCAGACGTGTACGAGTACACCTGTATGAAGGCAAACTTCAGGTGAAATTTTGACCTAAAGTAACCTGTAGAGGCGAGATGTGTGCTCGAAAGAAGTGGGGAAGGTTATATGTGCCCCCAACTACTTCAACGCCATGCGATTGTCCGTTTAGCGCAGCTGAGCCTGCAGACCTATTACTAAATTACCCAACCGTCAAGGATAATGCGGGGAATGGTGTTCCACGCGCCGCAGGGGCTGGCGTCTGCAGCAGTAACTGTCATAAAAAAAAGCCTAAACCAAATGGCATCTTGCACGCGAGTTCGTCAACGCTTCAGTTTGGTTATTTACTTCGCATCTTTTATACGGGAAAGGCGTGGCAACACCATTCCCTGCTTTGTCCTTGATGCTTGGGTAATTTAGCAATAGGTCTTTTGTGAACAATCAAAGGAGTTCCCTATTGCTGGAAGAAAATTAACGAACCTGTTTGCTTCTGCGGCTGAAGTATAATAATTTGTGAGTGTGGCTGTCTTTCGACTGTTCTCAAGTACACGTCAAAGTTGATTTAAAATCTGAAATTGTACATTTTGCCTTAAAAAAAAACGAAAAAAATTTATTTAATTTTTTTTTAAAATTATGATGCATCGGAATGTACGAAACCTGCTATGTTACCCAAGCACCAAGGAGAATGCAAGGATTGGTGTTCCACGCGCCGCACGTGCTGACGTCAGCCATAGTAACTTTTTTAAAAGAAGTACCTAAAACAAATGGCATCTTGCACACGCGTTCGTCAACGCTTTATTTTGGTTATTTACTTGTAATCTTTTATACTGGGAAGGTGTGCGCGTGTGGCCCGTGGAACACCAATACCTGCATTCTCCTTGATGCTTGGGTAATATAGAAATAGGTCCACTGGTTAATTATTCGATTAAAATTAACGCCCAGTCCTACTTATAACTTAGTCCGCAGGACATCTGTGCTTCATATGTCGCATGCAAATCTGCTCTTTCAATTGGATCCCATGCCTCATTCGAACCGCGAATCTTCCGTAGACTTTGAACTTTGCACGTGTTCTCGCGCAAACGAAACCATAATTGACTCCGTAAGTGTGACGTCATGTGGTCCAAACCAGTGTTGGACAAAATACTCGATAAAAGTATTTAAGTTAAGTTACTAAATACCTGCCTCATAAGGTATTTAAAATACTACTCAAGTTACTTTCACTGTAAAGTATCTTGAGTAGAGTACAAATACTTAGAAATGTATTTCAGTTACTTTTGAAGATACTTCCGCTTTGCTTAATTTGTATCGACGTCATTGACAACGACAATTATGCAGCTACGCAAATCTGGGTTGCCAGAATGGTTTATTAGCACGCAACAACACAAAAAAAAAGTATCGTAGGGCTATTTTATGCAGTCCGACTATAAAGAGCAAAATATTGTCACGAATGATAAATGATGAGGCGGCGAATAACTGGAAGAAACTAAACGTTTAATGGGGCGAACTTGTTCCCAAAACAAAATAGAGAAAGGCTAGCGTCGCAGGCGTCGATGTCGGCGAAACAGCAGGATCGACCGCTGGGGCGAGACTGACTCCGACCGCCACTGGAGCACCTTTGTACCCGCGTGGGTTTCTGGAACATTCGGTGTAGAAAGTTCGGCGCGTAGAACATTTGTAACTCGATCAGACGACAAAATTCTCGAACTTACGAGAATGTCAAGTTGAAAGAATAAATAAAATAGAAGTCCGCTTTCTGGTATCGAACCCGGAGCCTCCGCGCGAGAGCCAAGCGCGGTAATCATTCGGCCACGCGCTCGCTGGGCAACGCGCGTGGCAATATCACTGATAGATGTTACCAAACATTTCTGCGACAACAAGAAAGGAGTCGCTTCAGCTATTGGGAAGGAGCTTTTTGCACTATTTCTATACACTGTGTTAGAGAAAATATATTGTCCTCCAACCTTCTTTGTTTCCGAAACCCGTTCTGTAACTCGCCCAGTATGCCCTCACAATCTACCCATTCCTCCAGTCTGTTCTTTATAATCTGCATTACCAACCTGTAAAGGAGGAGCGACCGTGACGCCCCTAGCGGTTAACTTTAGAACTACACGGATGGGTACAACAAATACAATGGCTCAGCGCTCGGCTAACTTAACCGAACGCGGCGTCAGCGTTCGGCTGGAGTTCATGTTCTCCGGTGAGGGGGAGGAGGGGCTCTTTTGTTACCACTTTGGCTTGCATGAACAATGCAGCATGCACGGTGCCCAGCTCAGCACAAAAGCCCAAGTGGGTCAAGTTCGCATCCTCTGACGACTGCTTTCGGGGGGAGATCCGGCGTCAGTACCACGTCACTTCACTAATTGTTGGCATTTTTTTACTACACTGTACAGCGCGGGCTCCATTAAAAAAAGATGACTGCGAACACGCCTACAAGGCCTCTGGGTATGTGAGCAGGCCTTGTGTTGGGTAAACACCGAGGTGTGGGAGTGACATACGGGGTCAGAGCGCTTCGCCAATAGTTGACATCCCTGAATATCACATCACTGCGGACGCACCTTGGGACGCGGCATCTGAGTGCAATCGATATGATTACATGAGGAGCCTTCGCTCGGTAAACGAACTTGGAGACACAGGAAAACCTAGAGTGGCATCTGATATTCAATGAGCTATCGACGTCGCCAAGAATGCGATAAAGAAAAGGCTAGCACACAAGAAGAAAGAAGCAGAGTACGGAATGCCATCAGGATTCAAAAGGTATGAAACGGTTCGTCTAAGAAGGCTTCAAGCAGGATCAGCGATCACTCCGTCAGTCCTCAAGAGATGGGAAGACAAGAAGAAAGCTCGCCAAAATCTAGATTTTGTTCCGGAGCCGTACCAGTGCAAATACTGTAAGGAGCACACTCCTGCCAACATCCAACACCTCATGTGGGAGTGCAAACACCACGATGAGGCAAGACACACAACACTCGAACAACTCAAACCACAAGACCGACCACCCACGCTGCAAGATTGGCTCAACCCGGTCGGGGAGACTGCGAGACGAAAAATCATCCTCGGCAGTGTCCTCACCTACCTAGAGAAGACCGGCCTGGGAGACGACATATAATTAGATTTTACCCCGACAGCCCCCATCCCTGCCCCCTCTGGCCCTACCTTAGCGTAACTGCCAGTTGTATCTTTGCCCAATAAACGTTTCTCATACATACATAGTCATACGGCAGTGGTCGCACCTTCTTCAAGTAGGTTGCGCTCCAGAAAAGCACTCGACGTCTGGGGGTGGTCCCCAACGTCGCATTTTGAGAGCTCATCCAGCTCCCAGTGCTCCGTTTCCTGTACTGTTCAAGCTGCTTATCAATGTTCAAGCTTGACAGACATGTTCGCGAGAGCAACAAGTGCCGGATCTGACAACGCAAAAGAAAAGAAAGAAAAAGAAAACCTCGACGTCTAGCTTTAGCGGGGTCAAATATGCAAAAAGCAAAACAAAATTGTCTACTTTTTGTGTGTGTGTCCACTTCTCATTTTTTTTATTTGCTATTTTCTTGACCACTCAAGTCTGCATTGTTCTCGTAGGTCGCTTCCCCGCCTCTGCTTGCGCTTTCAGGGTGGCATCTTTTGCTTCCGTGAAACCACCTTTGTTGCAGGGTTTTTTGGGAAGGCGCCTTTGGGAAGGCGAGGGAGAACCTTCATTGTACGAACTTTGGGCTGAAATATGAGTCACAGTCGGCAAAAAAGCAACATTTTCAACGAGCTCAGTTAAAGTCACCGTAGCTAATCGGAGCTAGCAAAAGGATTCGGTTGCTCGAAAAGAATGTTCGCGTTTTGCTCGTGCCACACCCACGCCACTTCATACCGAAAAACTCGGAAAATGGCGGAATGTCAAAAATGTATTTAAGATAATGAGTACAAGATACTCGGAATTGTAATTAAGATAAATTATTAAATACTCTCCATCAAGAGGTATTTGCAAGATACCAAGATACTCCAAAAAGTATTTGAGATACAGTGTCTTGAAAGTAGAGTATTTTGAGATAGTATGATGTCTGGTCCAAACAAACCGTTGCTAGGGTCGTTGTTATGGACAAATACATGTGGCTAGGTTTCACTACGAAAACCCGACCGTTCGAAAATCAGGAGTAGGATTTAAACTTCTAAAACTCATAGATATAGAAAGCTTGAATAGGGAGTTTTAGTAGATCGTTTTCAAAGGCCCGCTACCGCTACAAGCGCGCGCTTCAGAGCATGCATCGAAGTGGCAGCGCAGCTCCCGCTACGATTAGCGTGGCCTGAAAACACGATCTACTAAAACTCTCTAATGTCATATATGTTTCGACAGAAGTGTGCCGGTAATCGCTTGTTTCTGAAATATTTACGACTGCAACTTCCGGTCCTCAAGATGGCTGCAGCAGACGACGATAAAAAGTTGTATGCCGCCCGCCACACGCCCGCCGGCCAAGCCGGCGCCGGCGTCTGAATAAAGACGATATTTTGATATTGCATTTCTTTTAAATATAATGATTTCAAGACACTTATAAGAATTCATAGTGGCGTGCGATGCCTAATATAGTTTATCGAAAGTCCGGGCGTTGATCAAGATGCCATCGTCTGCCAAAAGGTCGCATTGTACCCGGGAGAAAAGCTCTTCAGGCGATCGTTTGAGACCCAAATTTTGTTTGCGGACTCGCGCTATGGGAGGGTGCCTCGTACCTGGTTGTAACCATCGCGTGGAGAAAGATTCTTGCAGTTCCTTCAGATTTCCGCAAGACACCAAAGCGCGAAAGAACTGGATAAAAAACATAAGGTGAGTTTTTTACAGATTGTACTCGCATCGCGGGTTCGATGGAGATCTTCCGCAAAAGAGCACATCCACGGAATTTGATGCATACCAACGAAAAGAAAAAAAGAGCAAAATACTCCGAAATCGCGATAGACATGAAATTCTCTAATAACCTGACAACCTCAATAATAATAATAATAATAATAATAATAATAATAATAATAATAATAATAATAATAATAATAATAATAATAATAATAATAATAATAATAATAATAATAATATAATAATAATAACAAACAAACTTACCTCGACGGCGTACGATTTGTTTCTCATTCTGGCCTGCACTACGCCGGTAATGCACTTTAGGTCGTCGTCGTAACTGATCTGCATGACGTGATTTGAATTTACAGCATTTTCGCCACTCTAAACTAAGCTGGGTTCTTCACAGGAAAAAAAAACGCACATTGCGGAGGCTTCTATGTCCATGACGATGCGCTTGTTTTTTCTCGCTCGTTTACCGACGCAATTCAGTGAAGACGCCCGCTGCAACAGAGGCCAGCAAATCTATCGTGTCGTCTGCTACCAAAGCAAAGTGGAGTGTATAATACTTCAGAAATGGCTTTCATCGTTGCAATACCGCACTGAGACGACAAGAACATCTTCATAATTAGATATCAAGAAGTTAGGATGCTTATAAGAAGTGTTTCATTGTGGACTAGCCTCATGTATCTGGATAGACTAGCACGTCCTGGGACGGCTTGTGGACTAGACGCAAGAACATCTTCATAATTAGCTATCAAGCAGTTACGGATGCCTTATAAGAGAGTACTTTACACTGTAAGGAAACATCTAGCACTCATGTGGAGTCTTCACGCATTAGACCATGGCAACGTCCCTAGCAACGGCTTGTTTGGACCCAGACGTCATGTTTGTGACGTAGTCACTTACGGGGTCAATTGAAGCTACGCGCCTACGCCAGTAACGGAGAGGGCGCGTTCATTGCGGTGTTTGTGCCATCTGCTTCCAAAGGCGGCTCGAGTTTCAAATGGAAATCATTCACATCGACATCATTGAGATCACATTCAACACCATACAATGTCAGCGTTACTGTAAAATTCTCCATTTCGGTTGCATTCAAACAGAATATATATATATATATATGGGTAGTTTCATCTCAAATCGTGCAGGCAAAAAGGGCCGAATTTTTAATTTCGCTGAAAAACATATATGTTATGGCGTCGTCTCTAAAAACGCAGTAGCCACAAACGGCAAGTCCGTCGGATTTCTTGTTCTCGACTTAGGAATTTTAAAAGAGGCCGCGGCGGAAAGCAGTGTTTTTCACATCCGTCGTGGGTCGGATGTTTCGCTCGATTTCCCGCCGTGGATTTCCAGTCCACATTTATAAACTTTTTTCAAGTACTCTGTGAGCACAGGTAAAAGGCTCTAATATCATGAAATAATTTTAGGCGTTTTGCTTTTTTTCTGTAAAAATGTCAAAAACGCCCCCTCGGTCAATTGTTGACGAACTTTGACAATTAAATACTGGCGATCTACTTGAGTTACATCAATATTTTTTATGTCTATGGAGATCCCAAAACACGCTCTTTATAGATATTATAAAATGATTTCGCTGTAATAAATAGCCTTAGCGGGACGTTTACGTTAATATTATGCGAAAACCAAAAGTACCAATTTTAAGATCAATTTTCTCAAAAAACATATTTTTTATTTTTTTTTATTTTTTGTTAAAATGTAGATATGATAGTTGTCTACTCGAAAAGCAAGTCGAGAAAGTGTATATTTTGTTTGTATGTTTTATATTTAAGCATCAGTATCGTACAAAAACGTGTTTTTACGGCTTGAAACGAACTTGCGAATTGCGCGTCTTCACAAACTTGGAAATATTTTTGACTTTTTTCAACGCACCCACATAAAAATGAAATACAGTAGTTCCACCCTGTTATATTTATTGATCATTTAAATTTTATTACAGGCGGCAAGCTACATTGGAGCAGTTCAAAGAAAGCAACACTTTTTAACAGACCAGCAGGCGTCGTAAATTTTTAATGTATAGAAATCGGCAGACGTCCTATTGATTCGGGGCCTTCGTTGGCCTATATGAACGTCCCGCCCCTTCGGAACCAGCAGATGACCACGACCTTTCGCGCTCGTTGTGTTAGATAGGACGGCCCGTGACAGTAAAGCGAGCAGCGCACCCTGTGTCACGAGGAGTGAAATGGTACGAATGTGTCGTTGACGCGGCGAACAGTGACGGCCACCCAGGAGTAGGCAGTCAGTCAGAGTATTGCAGAAGGGAAAGCAAAGTAACTGTTGCCCGGGAGGATGAGAACACCATGGCCTTACAATATCGACGGTCAACAACAGTTCTGCCTGCCAAAACAACGCCGCGTGCGAGCTAAAACCGGCCGCGCGGGACGAAAATCGCGCACGCACACGAAGATTGGCCGGTTTCGTTAGGGATGTGGGAAAATTTTGAAACCAGCCATCCGTGCACGCGTGAAACGATACCGCGTATTTGCCCAAGCTTCGAACGCTCTATCCTAGAAATGGCCGTGCTCTGCAAAGTGGTTGTCCTGTGCTTGTCCTCCGTGTTTTATTCTTTCAATTTTATGTGCTCTATCTCCCTCCGCGGAAATCCGATAGCACCGGAGGGTTATCTCTCTTGGAAACAGCAAAGCCCGGAGACTAGCATCAAAAACGAGCGTGTTGGTAAATATACTTGTGTCTATTCTGCCCGGAGACTAGTTGGGTCGAAGTCAGCCTCCTTGTCAACTATAACCGTTTGTGAAGAGTGGTCTTCTCCCGAGATAAAAAGTTAACGCCGGCTGACGTGTTTTGTTGTTTTTTTTTAATAAGGGAAGGGAAAGAAAAAGTTTGAGTAACTGCATGCAGTAACTACCTCGAAAGCTCCTCTCCCGATATGAAGCTCGAGGCATGTTACGTCTCGGTTACCTTCTCGCGCACCGCTGCTCGAAACTATTCTTCACTTTGTTCCGCACAGCCACGACGGACGAGCGGAACAGAGTGAAGAATAGATTCGTGCATCGTCTGGACGCCATCATCCTGCCAGGCTTCAGTGTCATGGGACTGGACTCGGCGTCGGTCAGTTAAGACTTTTTTTTATTTTATTTCGTGTGTGTTTCTTCGCCCCGCTGAACTTTGTTTCTTGGGTGCGGTTCTGCTGAACTTTTTTTATGTTTCGTCACCAACTGTTTGTTAGCATTGTTTACTTGTTGGGTTTATTTCTTCATGGCGTAGCGGCCTGACGGTGCTGTAGAGAGCGTGTTCGCACGCATTTGGTTGTGTCCCGTTTAGGGAATGCCCGGAGGAGTTGGTTTTTGTTCTTGCCGTGTGCGGCTGAGTTTTTCTGTCTTAATTAACTTTTTTTCCTTTACGTGTCGTTGACTTCATTGTCTTACCAGGCGTGGACCTATCGCCTTGCCACGGCTCGAACCTAAATCTTGTATTTTTTTACCGCAATTTTCGTTAAGATCGGAGTTGGGTAATTTTATTCTTATTTATTTATTTTTATTCCCTACCCTTCTCCGTGAGAATCTCTCCGTGTGTTTCAGATCGTTTCTGTGTCATCACTTTTGTGTATTACGGAAGTGAAAGAATATTCCCTGGTGATCTGTGCGATGTGCGGTGAACAAACCCTAGCGTTTGGTTTCGGAAAGAATTGTATATAATAGATCAATGACGTGGTGACTTTTCATATCTTAGTAATATGACAGCTAATAGCTAGTCATGCTAGTTTACAGTGAAAGTTTTATCAATCGAAAAAATACGTCTGTGCCTCTTCGATATTGAAGGTCTACTAGGCCTGCTGATTTGATTAGATATGTTTCTCGTGGTTTCCCGCTCTTTTCAAAACATAAATAACTATTCAATACCACAAAATGCGTTTATAATTAATTACAAAACGCAGACAAAAATTCAAGAAAACTTTTTACAATTCATAGAAGCGCACGTTTTTTATTTGTCTGACTTAGGTCTTGCAAAACGAAGACGTCTTTTTCCGATATTGAGGCTTAAATATAGAACATACAAACAAAATATACACTTTCTCGACTTGCTTTTCGAGTATACAACTATCATATCTACATTTTAGCAAACAAAAAAAAAAGGGTTTTTTGAGAAAATCGATCTTAAATTTGGTACTTTTTGGTTTTCGCATAACATTAACGTAAACGTCCCGCAAAGGATATTTAATACAGCTAAATTATTTTATAATATCTATAAAGAGCGTGTTTTGGGCTCTCCATAGACATAAAAAATTATTGATGTAACCCAAGTAGATCGCCAGTATTTAATTGTGAAAGTTCGTCAACAATTGACCGAGGGGGCGTTTTTGACATTTTTACAGAAAAAAAGCAAAACGCCTAAAATTATTTCATGGTATTAGAGCCTTTTACCTGTGCCCACAGAGTGCTTGAAAAAGTTAATATAATGTGGACTGAAAATCCACGACGGGAGATCGAGCGAAACATCCGACCCCCGACGGATGTGAAAAACACTGCTTTCCGCCGCGGCCTCTTTCAAAATTCGTAAGTCGAGAACAAAAAATCCGACGGACTTGCGGTTTGTGGCCACTGCGTTCTTAGAGACGACGCGCCATAACATATATTTTTTTCAGCAAAATTAAAAATTCGACCCTTTTAGCCTGCACGATTTGAGATGAAACCAACCACACACAGATATAATATATATATATATATATATATATATATATATATATATATATATATATATATATATATATATATATATATGTATATATATTAGAGAGTTAATTACGCAAAAATAATTAACAATATAATTATCTCGGACTTTGATAGTTTTCCTAAATAGGCCCCTGGGCCAGGACCAAAACGACACAAGCCTTTTTTTGGTTCGACGCGTAGATTTCGCAATATCGAATTTGTCCACCTTTCGTGAAACACCCTGATATATATATATATAAAGATACATGTAAGACGTTGGTATATTTCTTTCAACATCAGGTTATCAATAAACTTAATTATTAGTGAAAAAAAATCAAAACCACCCTAAAAAGTACATTGAAATCTGCTACCCACTCGCCTAAAAAAATTTACGTTTAGGTGACTGGGGCTAAAAATACACTTTTACTCTTTTCTTGAACATGGAGAATCTTCGACCTCGGCGTACTATTTGGACAATATTGGCGTGGTTATTTATAAAGTCAGATAATTGGTAATCAAGTTGAATCAAACTACCATCAAAATGATGAGTTATATAGAGCGCCCTTCTGAACACCCATCTTGGGGAAAAAAGTCTGTTATTGCTTCTTTTATCATACATCAAAATGCAGTCAAAGACTATAAGATACAAAAGCACAAACACGCATACTAAAAGCGCAAGTCCATGGTGCATGGTTTGCGCTTGATTGCTTTTACCGGGGACAAAAAACGCACTATAAGACGTTGAGCTTCGTGACATAGTGTTTTCTGGCTCTGCTTGATTGGCCTCATTGACTTGTTATGTCGGCTGCGCTCTGACTTACAGCGAAAACAAATTTAAACGTTTATGTCGTGCGAAAGCTCTTTCATTCACGAAATGCGGACAAGGCATGTATTATATATCTTCTTTAACGTTTAGTAACATTCTTCACTGATTGATTGACTATGTTTTTATTTCTTGAATAGTTAAAACGATAGCTGCTGGCTTGTGAGCCCCTAACGAAATCGCCTTGCCAACCCTGCGGCGCGGAACAAAGCCAGTATCAAAGAACAAATATTGCCCAGC
>JAZHYW010005877.1:0-18926 GCA_037355805.1 Ixodes ricinus
CTAGGGGTGGGCGAATATTCGAAATTTCGAATACGAATCGAATATTATACATTTAATATTCGTATTCGATTCGTAAACTAAGTCTATGGTATTTTTCGAATATTCGTTGCAACGCGAATATTTGAAATTATTCGAATATTCGAGAACGTATTCGCAAGCGCAAGTTTTGCTTTGGCTTCGATTCGGTAAGTAAATCCCATTGACAGTGACATAGCTGTATGGCGGCTTCAACCTAAACTGGTGGCGTCGGTGTCGGTAGCGATATTCTGTGAGACTTTATGCCCTTGTGACTCCTGACGTTTTAAACTGCTCACTTTCGCGTTCGCCCACCCGTGTTATGGCAGATGGAAGTGTTTGAAGGGAACCGTCTGCGAAGCGGAGAAACGAACAAGAAGCGGCACCAAAACGAAGAGAGAGGAGCGCTATTTTAAAATATTTTGCGAGGGTGACGGCTTTCGATGGCGCAATGTACGGCATGCGAGTCAACGCTTAAAGCGCCTACAGGTACGACAACGCTCCTTGTCAACCATCTCAAAGTACATTCTTCTTTGTTGAAAGAGTATCATGGGATTACCGCTGGCACGCCAGGAAAAGATCAACGGACACCGACGGACTTCGTGCTCCGCAGGGAGCCCCTGCCAGAAAAGAAGGTGCTAGCGCTAAATAACACGGTGGCCGCCATGGTGGAGCTTGATTTACAGCCTTCCAGCACTGTGGAAGACCGCGGCTTCAAAGAACTTCTGACAGAAGTCGTTCCCAACTATCGCCTACTATCCCGCTCTACACTCTCGCGCATGCTTATGCCACAGATGTATGACTACACCCGAAAGAAGGTGAAAGCAGAGCTCAACAGTGCCTTTGAAGGCGGCATTACCGCTCTTGCTTTCACAAGCGACATGTGGACATTCCGCTGTAACGAAAGTTACGTGAGCTTCACCGTGCCATCTTCTCACTCCAAAATTCACGATGAGGCGGGTCACATTGAACACTCGACACATGGCTGCCAGTCACAGTGCTGTGAACATTGCAACCATCCTGGACGAAATGTGCCGTGACTGGGAGATATCCGACGAATGTGTGAAGTTCATCGTAACGTATAACGGGCACAACATCCGTGCTGCAGTAAGGATACTTCCGTGTACTGTAAGAGCGTGCTTCGCGCATATGCTTAAACTGGCAATTAATGACGCAAGATCCCGCTCGCCGGCCATTGATCGCCTGTGCAAGAAAGTGAGGCATATTGTGGGACATTGAAGCACAGTTCATCAGCTCTAAAAGGCTTGAGGAGTGCCAAACGAAGATGAGAAAGGACACTACGTCTGGTACAAGACGGGGAGACGAGATGGAATAGCCAGTATCAGATGTTGTCTCGCTTTCTGGAACTCAAAGGAGCAGTCACTCTGGAGCTTGCTACCTCGGACTTTGACATCGATGGACTTGGTTCATCAGAGTGGAAAGATGCTTTTAAATAAATACAGACATTGAAGACATTGTTTTACGCCACTCTTATTGCCAGTGCTGAGAAGTAACCGTCTTTGTCCTCCCAAGTTCCTATGATATTTTGTATGCCCCACTGTCTAGGTAACTGTGCTGGGGCACCAGAAATTCCACGCAGAACTGATAAGATTCATCAAGGCAAGGTTCACTCTCTAGAAGGAGAAGGAAACATGCCTCTGCTATATTCTTAAACCCACGCTTCAAGTCCACTATTTGTAAAGCTGAACAGGAAACATTATTATGGCTAAGCTCTGGTGCTGCAAGAGCTAGCCTCATGTGATGCTACTGAAGAAACCGAGCCGGAAGCTGCAACACAGTCAAAAGAGCAAGTCTTAACGCCGACAGCAATGTTTGGCAAGCATTTGACCACTTAAACATAAGTGAAGTGGAAAGCAAAGTGGTTTCAGCTTCAGAACGGAAGTTGTATCGTATCTGGAGGAGGCACTGCTAAAGAGAGAAAACGATCCGTGTGAGTGGTGGCGAACTGTCAGGTGCCTAAGATATCCGAGTCTGGCGAAGCTTTGCATCAAATACCTAGCAATACCTGCTACTTCAGTGCCGAGTGAAAATTCTTTTTTTCTGTGGCTGGAGGTGTAGTGTTTGCTCGAAGGGAGCGTCTCCTACCTGACCATCTGCAGCAGTTGATTTTTTGCATGACAACTTGTGATCTTTCCTACAACTAGAATTTAAATTTTTGTGTTCTTATTCTCGTTAAAACCAGTGCCTCGCTGGTTTTAACGAGAATAAACACACAAAAACGAAAATTCTAGTTGTAGGAAAGATTACAAGTTGTCAGTCAAAAAAATCAACTACAGTTCTGCAGTTAAAAAATAAAAAAATGAAAAATTAAAAAGAAAAATGAACTGCTGTTCCGACATGTGAAAATAAAAATGCTGTGAATAAATGCACTTGCCTTCGACTATTCGATATTCGCATTCGATATTCGAAGCGAACTATTCGTATTCGATTCGTATTCGAAAATATTAATATTCGCACACCCCTAATAAAAACAACTCCTCCTCCCACTAAAAGCAAAAAATAGTATGGTTCAAACTGAGAGCGGAATGGTGGTTTTTAGTCGTGTTGGCCCAGTGCTCTGAATGAACATCAACAAGATAAACGGGTTACTCCCTGTTGTCAATGGAACCCAAACGAAGAAAAAAAACTGGACTGGCCTTTTCTAAGAACCACTGACACACTGACAAACCTTATTTTTAAAATTCCGTCTTTTCTGGTTTTTTTTATTTTGCAATTGTGACCTTGAAATTCCGAGTTTTTCTTTGAACTACAGATTGTAAAAAAAATTTTTACCATGCAGGCGTTTTTTCAAAGTTTATACGGGACTTATCCAAAAACACAGAGCTCTACTTATAGGTCATAAAAACATCTGGGACATCATTCTAAGTGATATTTATGGAAGGTACAAAAAATTGATGCACCTCCCTTTAAATGGAACAGATGCGATGGAGCTGGGAACAAGAACACATTTCAATGCAAGTATTCACTCACAACTGATCTTGAGGAGGGATGAACTATAACACGAGCGCACAGCACAACATAATAAAGTACGCAACACAAAAACTCTCTCAAAACTGTCCCCAAAAGGGATACACAACACAAATGAGTGCAGACTTGCAATTTACGTTGATCTCATGCACTGAGGCAGTGCATGTTTGTGTTGGGTTTGTTCATATCCCTTCCCATTCCATGCAAACTATAAGCTTTCAACGTTAAATTCATGTGAACATGTCCATACTATCACTTGCTATGAAATGATGTTAAGTTTGCATGCAATCTAATGATGCAATGGCATGCAGTTAGTAGTATGTGGAAATAGTGATATCATGGGGGTGTTTAGGCTCTAGAATAAAGCAAAACAGAGTCTCATGGTTTTTGAAATAACAGAAAGATTGATTCCAAAACACAAGCCCTGTCTCAGGCCAAACATGTTGCAGCCACGAGCGTGCCACTTCATCGCCACAATATTTCAACTTGAATCAAATTTAATCAAATAGGTACTGAATAGTGACCAAAAGTTGAATCGAATATGAATACTAAAACTTGCACTCTCAAGATTGTTAAAAAAAGGATTGTATGGACTAGGAATCTTAACGCGTTCACTTCTCCTGCAGGGCACACGAAATGAAGAAAAGGCTAACCCGAACAAAAATGGTGGCCCCCTGTCCACCCCATGCACATGTGGATATGCAGCGTGCTAGATGAATCAGCGGAGATGGCTAAGCAGTTTGAATTGAGCTACACCGCGAGACAAGTAGCCCCGCAATGGTAACTCAATCGATGCCGCGGAGAGCAAGGAGTTAGCACGAGAGAGAGATTTTGGGGGTTTATGGCGCAATAGCTACGAGGCCATCTGCGCCAAACTAATTGAAGGCATCATTCTACTATAAAACGGTTTTTACAAACGGATAACCAAGAAGCTAGAGTCGGTGTAAAAGGCCAACACTACTAAGAAATTCTATTACTCGTTCAAAAGAGACCAGAGGATTCTCTCCTAGAAGGAGAGCAGGATGAAATGGGATATGATGCTGAAAAAATTCAGGGAAATGAATGCGGCGCTTGGGTTCTAGGCCGGGACACAACCATAAGATATGCAATACAGTGAGCCTATCACCACACTGATCGCAGACTGGAGGATCTCCTCCCGAAAGCAGATACCTATGGGTTATAAAAGAGTGTCCGATTCTTAGACGGCACAACAACGTTTCATGAAGTCGGCTCTTGGATGAAGAGCTTTCCCAAACTCCCAAAGCAGGTTTGGTAACATGGAGTTTGTTATCGCACTCCATGTCCCATTCCAATTGCCAAGAATGAAGAATCGAGGACTTCACCAAGGGCTTAATATCTTGATAGGGTAAACAAGACAGCGATTCTGGGAGGCTACCTGCAGACCCTGCAAGCTTGTCGGCTTCTTCATTGCCTTGTATGCCAATGTGACTGGGCACCCAACAAAACTTTATGTTTGTACCTCCATGCAAAGCAGAGTTAAGTTTATATCGAATTTGTTGAACAAGCATATTTTTAGTATCTTTAAGAGAGCAAACTGCAAGAATCACACTTTGAGAGTCAACAAACAGGACCGCCCTCAGAATTTTCCGATTGATAATGCATTCAATCGCCATTGATACCGCATAGAGCTCCGCAGTAAAAATGCTGGCAATACAATTAAGTCGCTGAACCTTGGAAAAGCTGTCAGAATACACAGCGCAACCGACAAAAGAGGAGGTCTTGGCACCATCTGTATAAACATGAAGATAACCATCATACTTAGTTTGCAGTTCACCAAACTCTTGCTTAATTACAGCATGGGGAATGCCGTGCTTGTTGAACTTCGCGAGAGACCAGTCGGATTCAACTCGCTGTGTTTTCCAAGGTGGAATACCGTTGGCTTTCCGAACGAGGTCGACCTGGTCCAGAGAAAGCTGCAGCGAAGTGCAAAGATGTTTAATACGGAAGCTTAACGGTGTCACAATACTTGGTTTATTTTCAAAAAGGCGAAAGAACCTTGACATTGTAAGTGAAGAGTACGCCGGATGCTGAGGGTCGGCCAGAATCTTGTAAGCATATGTTAGACTAAGATATGTACGTCGTTTGCTCAGGGACAGCTCATTAGATTCTGCATACAAACTGAGGACGGGGGACGTCCGGAAAGCTCCTGTTGCCAGTCGCAAGCCGAGATGGTGAACTGGGTCCAACATCTTAAGGGCAGAGGGCCGAGCCGATCCATACACTACTGCACCGTAGTCAAGACGGGATCGTACAAGAGCATTGTATAGCTGCAGGATACATTTTCTATCAGACCCCCAAGACTTGTGAGATAAAACTTTCAATAGGTTTGCCGACTGAAGGCATTTCTGCTTCAGAGCTTTAAGGTGGGAAATAAAGTTAAGCTTTTTATCAAATATTACACCAAGAAATCGATGCTCCTTTCTAACAGGGATAGGGGTTCCATTTAATTCCAGGAATGGATCCAAAGACAACCCGCGGCGCAAAGAAAAAGGCACACAGACCGTTTTTGAAGCAGAGAACCTGAACCCATTTTCATCGGCCCACTTTGACAGTTTGTTTATGGCTAATTGCAACTGACGCTCACAACTGGAAAGGTTACAAGAGGACGATGATATCTGTATATCATCAGCATAAAGAGAATATGTAATTGAAGGTGGCAGCAGTCGTGTGAGTGAATTCATTGCTAGCAAAAATAAAGTTACACTTAAAACACCCCCTTGAGGGACTCCATTTTCTTGGACAAAGGAATCAGATAGGACTGAACCAAGACGAACTTGAAAAGTCCTGTCCGTCAGATATTCCTTTATGCATCGAAGCATACGGCCACGAATATTACAAGCATACAGGTTTCGGAGAATCCCATACCTCCACGCTGTGTCATATGCCCTTTCTAAGTCGAAAAAAACCGCAACACAGTGCTGCCTGTTTACAAATGCTTCGCGTATCACAGTTTCCAGGCGAACTAAGTGGTCAAGGGTAGATCGACCTTGGCGGAACCCACACTGATTATTATCAAAGACCCTCTGGCTTTCTAACATGTATACCAGTCGCCTGTTTATAAGCCTTTCAAATGTTTTCCCGAGGCAGCTCGTCAGTGCAATTGGGCGATAACTTGATGGTTGTGAGGGATCTTTATTAGGTTTTAGAAGTGGGATGATATGTGCATGTTTCCAAGCCTGAGGGAAACATGATTTTTTCCACAAAAGATTGAAAAAGAGGAGAAGGTTTTCAAGGGATTCCGAAGAAAGGTGGCGAAGCATTTCATAGTGAATTCTATCGGGCCCAGGGGCAGAGAGCTTAGTTACATTAAGGGCCATCTCAAGCTCGCATCGTGTAAAAGGTTGGTTATAAGATGCCGAATTTCCTCCCGACATAGCAAGCTTTTGTCGCTCGGCACGAGCTTTCAACTGTACAAAGTTAGCACTGTAGTTGGCCGAACTAGATGAGTTATAAAAGTGTTCCCCGAGTATATTACCAATATCTCTTAGTGATGAAGAAGGAGCGTTAAATGTTGGAATAGCAAAGCACCTATAATCTCCATTTACTTTCCGATATCTGTCCCAGGCCTCTTTGGCTGGGACAAAGCTAGTTAGAGAAGAGAGATACTTTATCCACGACTTGCGCTTTGCTTGCTTTCTAGTCCGACGAGCCTTGGCTTTTCGTCGCTTGAACTCAACAAGGTTGCTTGAAGTGGGGTATCTGCGAAATCTGCCCCAGGAAAATTTTCCCCGCTAAAATCTGGCGGAAAGGAATTTTCCCCGCTAAATCTGGCGGAAAATTTTCCCCGCTAAATCTAGCGGAAAATTTTCCCGGTAAATCTAGCGGAAAATTTTCCCGGCTAAATCTAGCGGAAAATTGTTCCCGCTAATTTAGCGTAAAAATTTTCCCCGCTAAATTTGGCGGAAAATCCCTCTCTGCGAGGTCACGTGTCCCCCGGGCCACGTGACCACTCCCCTCTCGAAGATCACGTGACCCCCCCCCCCGTACTCCCCTCCTCCTCAAGACGCTAGCCACGTTTTTTTGTATTGACACGCGTGATCCGGGCAGTTTAGGCTTCGGTGCTCGTTTATGGCCATTCTTCACTCAGAAGCAACCAACAACTGCGCTGTTCGACGCAAGTTCGACCGTCGAGCGGGTGATGCTCCGCACCAGTGGAGTCAGCAGTGGTGCGGGATCTTAAACAGTGACGGCAAACAAAGAGGCCTCCGAGCCAGAAGTCTGGTTCCGAGTTAAGGTCAGGCTGGCAACGTACGCCGCAAAAGTGCAAGCGGTCTCTATCAGATGCGCAACGCGATCGCCGAGCAAGCGCGGAAGATGCGGTTGATCCTGTCATTTGCGAAGTGCGAGATTTCGCCTGGACGTGCCGCCGACGACGTGTTTGGAGAAAGTGGCAGTGATGATGACGGACTGATATCCCCAGTGCGGACGAGTCGTAGTCTAGTCGAGGACGGAGCGTGAGAACGATGGCATAGCAGCTAGCCATCCCACCTCCAGCGTGAACTTCCCAGTTTCGATGACGCCTGGCCATCTCACGCACTGCGCGACGAAGCTGATGTGCAGCCAAAGCATCGCTAGAAGGCATCGATTGGCAGCGATCGCGGGTTGAAGGCTCAGCTTTCGAAACAGATACTTTGCCAGTTCTCGCGTGTTCGCAGTAAAATACGCATCTGCGACTCTGCTTCTTTTTTTTTTTTTTGCTGACGGGTTGTGGCACACTCCTTATTCCACCAAGGTTTACATTTTTTGGGTATATTACCAGATGTTTGTGGAATGGACTGCTGAGCAGCCTTTAGTATCTGCTCAGTAACATGAAGTGTAGCGTTCTCAGGGGACATAGAAGAAAGGAGCGCAGGATCTAAAGTGGAGTGAAGATTGAAAAGCGTCCAGTCAGCCTTGTCTAACTTCCACCTAGGGACACGCTTTAAAAGGTTAGGTAATGGAACGGTACTTTCTAAAACAATGGGATAATGATCACTTCCAAAAGGATTACGGAGAACCTTCCATGAAAAGCAAGGAAGTAATGAGGGTGAAGCGATAGAAAGATCAATCGATGTAAATGAGTTGTGTGCCGCACTAAAAAAGGTTGGCTCTTTCCCGTTAAGAAGACACAGCCCAGAAGACAATAAAAGACGTTCAATAACACCACCCCGGGGGTCTTGACGTGTACTACCCCACATGGGATGATGAGCGTTAAAATCACCCAAAATTAAAAACGGTTGAGGAAGCTGTCCTACAAGTCCCTGCAGCTCTTGAAGATCCAAAGGAACATTTGGTGGTAAGTATAAAGAAACAAGCGTTACAAGGCGGTCCACGAGGAGACGCACTGCAACAGCCTCCAGAGGTGTGCGGAGTGGAACTTGAGAACAAGCGACTCCACTCTGCACAACCACTGCAACCCCACCAGAAGGAGTGGAAGAGGGACGATCTTTCCTGAAAACCTGATGACGTCTTAAAAGGTTAAAAGAACTAGAGTGGAGATGGGTTTCTTGCAAGGCAAGAGCGATGGGCCGAAGCTCATCCATGAAATGATTGACATCATCAATATTTCTTAAAAGACCCCGACAGTTCCACTGCATAAAATGTAACTTCGTCATCTATTAAAAAGTGTGTAAATATGTAAATATAGGAAGATAAAACCTAGAAAAATAAATAAATTTATGGAGAGCCAACTCGAGCTAGGTGGAAGATGTGACCACACTACGGCAGCTATCGGGGCCATCACTTGGGCGCTACTACAGGTTGCTTCTTTTTAAATTTACGAGAAGCTGTCTCCCATTCCACACCATCCTGGTCGGACCCAGGAGTAGACTGACTGTCAGCATCAGTTGATATCTCCATGTCCTGGGAAGTGTCTGTTGGATGGAGTATGACGGAGCTGGTCCGGCCTGGCACGCGCGGGGGAAAACCCCGGCCACGACCGGATGAAGGAGTGGCGGACGAACTGGGCGAGGGGTCACCCAAGCTCGTCTTGACACCTCCTTTCACAGGAGCTGCATGGGTACCATGCTGCTCCTTCGGTAGAGGGGCCCTCTCCAGCGAGCAGGAGCGAGAAACTCGCTCCCTCTCCCTAGAAGGGGACCTAGGAGAGTGGGCAGGCGCGGCTGCTGCCGGCCTGTCCTTGGATGGAGGGGCAGCCTGCGTGCTACCACCAGGAGCTGGAGGAAGCTGCTGCTGCCCTGGTCGGGGAGCCGGGGCCCTAAGGTCGGCCGCCAAGATCTCGGGAGAGACCTGGGTGGCTCTTGACTCCGAGCGCGGTGCAGGGCCCCTGCGCACCGCCTCAGCATAACTACCCTTTGACAAAAAGGAAAAACGCTTTTTTGCTTCTATGTATGTGATATTTTCTTTGACTTTGAGGGCAAGAATATCTTTTTCTTGCTGAAAGAAAGGACAGCTGCGGTAGTAAGCGGGGTGTGGTCCACCGCAGTTAGCGCAATGGGCCACGGCCTCGCAAATGTCGGAGACGTGGCCTTGACTTCCACACTTTGCACATGTCTCCCTTCCGCGACAGCTGCGTGATCCGTGGCCAAAACGCTGACAACGGAAGCACCGCTGTGGGTTGGGGACATAAGGTCGGATGCGGCAATTAAGGTACCCTGCTTTTATTGTCTCTGGTAGAGTGTGCCTCTCGAAAGTCAAAATAACATGCTTGGAGGGAATTTCTTCACCATTCTTTTTAAACATTATGCGTTTGACGGCGACGACACCAGAGCCTTCGAGGCCCTCAAGAAGTTCTTCCTCACTGGTATGAAGGAAGTCATCCTCAGAGAGGACACCACGAATGGTGTTAAGTGTACGGTGAGGGCTCACTGACACTTTCAAGTCAACAATGTTGGTCATCTTGGAGAGTGCTTCACTTTGTTTTTTTGTTTCTACCTCCACAAGGAGGTCTCCACAGTGGAGCTTCTTAGCCTTATAGGAGAACCCTACAAGGTGCTCGAGAACTTTAGCTACAACAAAGGGTGATAGCTTTGCAACTGATTTCTCTTCATCCAGCGAATGAATGACAAAAAACTTTGTAAAGGTTTCTTCCTTGGATTCTTTTTCAATGGTTTTTTGTTCAAGGCAGCGCCTTTTAAAGGCGTGCCCCGAACGGGGTTTGGAGGGTGGGGCGCCATAGGAGGGCAAAGAGTGTTCGGAATCCGCGGTGCACCGCCCACCACCGAGCCCAACAAGGGGTTAGGTAACGCACCATAACAAGAAGGGCTTGGCTGGAGACGTTACACTAACAGTGCTGCCGGGAAACTATACCCAAGTGTGGGTCAAGACAGAGGTCCATTGCCACCCAAGGTTAGCCCTTGCCGCCAAAGAGGGGTGAAAAAGGAGTAAGATAAGTTAGAGAGAAGTAAAGGAAACAGGAAAGGTAAAAGTGAAAGATCGGAGGGGATAGTAGAAGAAAAGGCGACTAGACTGAATCATCCTGGCCGGGCCTTACCAGGACTCCCGTCTATGAGAAGCGGGGGCCGAAGTGGTGTATTGCCTCGCCCGGGGGGCCCCGAAGGGTCCAAACCTACCCCGGGCTCGGCTCAACCACCAGGATGCCCTTTTCCCCAGACACGGGAAAGCCACGCACAGCCAGACGTGGGCGGGCGAACCCGCATGGCTCGGGGTCCGTGGTGACGCCACTCACCAAACACCTGCTTTCACAGGTGCCCCCTGCGGGGGAGTTAGCACGAGAGGTCAGTTCAATTATCACTGCTATTTTTATTTCAAGAATAACTTCTATGGACGTTACAACCGAGAATATGTTTGCTGCACAAAGCTCAAATTCAAAATGGCGATGAGTGTGGTTTACATGTTTTTGTCGAGGGCACCCCAAAAGCTGGGAGCATGACTGCTTCCTTCGAGGAACACAAGAAACGACTCCTTCTTGTCGAAATGGTTTGTTTGTCAAGGCATTTGTGTGCAGGCTTGATTTAGACCCAACAGATGCCTGTGAGGACTATTTCGCCATATGAAGAGTGTTCCTGGATAAACCAGAACATTTTACAGCAATACTGATATTCAAAGTATCGAAATTATTAAAAGCTAAAATACTAGGGATCCGAAGGTTGAATCAAATTATTCGGACAGTCATTATTCAATTCGAATATCTGCACAACCCTACATGCAGCACTTGTAATTACACTGCCACTCTGCTGGGATCAGTGACAAAAGACTAACATACAGAGTTCTCAGAGTGACACTACAAATGGGAGGCAAACCAAAAATAACAGTCTGCAAGTAAAACAGTAAAACAACCGTTAAGTACAATTATGACCAGTCACCAGCTGGCCCGCTATTTAAGTATCATTGCGGTAACACTTCCACTGAAAGATGGGTTAAGCACTCTGCACTTTCTAGCAAAAACAGGCAGACACAGAGCAAAAGCAACGAGCCTATTGCACAACCACTTCCTCAACATGGCGACAGTAAAAGACAGAACCGGCCAGCTTGGGCTCTGCAGAGAGAGAATCATTTGTGCAGACTTGGCCAAGATACACGACACCATCTCATTACTTTTAGTGAGGACACGGCAGAAAGAATTCTTGCACGCAAGAGCCGACTCGACCACCGGTGGGGGCATCGTCTCATGGACCAAACTTTGTCATTTCCCGCATCTTTTTTTGAGACGCTGGACCCACTACAAATACCCATGTCCGCCGTCTAGTAATGGCTGTGCCATATTTTGAGTGTGGACTCACGACGCACCTTAGACACGAGAGCATTTGGAGGGCGCATTAGTTTTGGGTTCGGGCTTAATGATGCTGGAGACGATCCCTAAACATGGAGACCATAGAGTTTTTTTGTTTTTTTTTAAAGGGTCTATGCAGGTAGAAGCTGAGGGAGAGAGGAGATGAGAGCTTGAGGGGACGTCGAAGCGCCGAGCTCGGGTGGGAATGATCGGTGGGTAAACACAAAGCTAGCTGCCCTTGTCTCTATTCACTGTCGTTAGGCATTCGAACACGTTCGAATGCCAATCCCCACTGATCGTTCCAAGCAGAGCCCGGTGCTTTAATGTCTTACCTCTCCCTCAGATTCTACCCACATTGAAAGGAAGATGGCCCGACAAGGCTTACTAAAAAAGAGATAGAGAAGCAAGAAAAAGACGAGGCGGGCAGTAAGAATCACAAACCTGCCCTAAATTTATAAAAACTCACCTGTGCCAAATGATATTCCTTCAGCTGGATTGGGCATTTGCACCCTTTACATCAATATCACTACCGTAGAATACCGCGCATCCGCCCATTCCACATTAACCGCCCACACCCAAATTTGTAAGATCTGAGGAAATATGCGCAATACATTTATATGTAAAACTGATGACCGGACAAGCGCCTATCCCCTATTTTTTCGCGATTATCACTAAATTTTGAGTGGGCGCTTGCCCAGTATTTTACGGTAAGTGTTCCACGACAAAACTGGTTAACAAGTGTATATTAAACCTTTAGCTGCCCCCTCCCCTCTTTGATCATAGCTTTTCTTGTCATAAAAGCACAACGCCCCACCTTCCTTGAGAAAGTTCAAACTCAAAACTTGAACAGTGGCTTTTGTCGTGACCCGGAATTACAATGACCAGTTGTCCCAAAGAAAACTTGACAAGATAAACGGTGAATCTTCTTTTCTCAGTGGTCCGGATATGAAAGGAAACTGGAGAAGCCTCTCCTCAGGACCATTGCCCCCGTGCTCCGGTCAAGCTTATTTATAGAAAACTGTGTTTCTTTCACCATTAAAATTTTGATTCTTTCAGATAGATCCGTATTGACGAAAATTTTACCGTCGAGTTTTTTGCTGCTTTTATCGAATTTATCTGAAAACATGGAACGCTACTTATAGCATAAAGCAGAGTCGCCGCACCTCAAAGGCAGAAACGAACCTCACACTGTCTGAACATGAATGTCCAATTGTTTTTTCTGGGTGAAAGATAAAATTAAATGAATTACCATCATCTCGCTTGCCATGCGCCTGCTTCTTGCAGTGTCATGTTCCCTTGCGTGTGGTATATTGATAACGCACAAATGGAAAAAAAATACTTGAGAGGGCTTGCTTGATAGAGTGTTCAACACTGGCCAGACACTTTTAGTGTCTGTGCTGGACAGACTTCGAGAGACGCGTCGCTGGTTAGCGTACAAAGTTTCTACACGAGACTCTGGAGGCGTCGGAACAAGGGGGGCAGGAAGGGCGATCACCCCCAAAATATCAAAACATTTGGTTAACAATATGAGGGGGAAGGCAGAAATTCACAAGAGAGCGACAGCAGAGCGTAAAAAGAAAGCAGACAATAGGTTGGGCATGTTCGCTTTGCCGTGACAACTTGAAGTTGTTTGAGCGCTTGTGAACGTTATTTCTTTTTATACAATGCATGACGTCGGTGTTTCTCGCTAAGTACTACATATAATAAAGCTAGGATAAAACAATAAGTGCAGACCTTGCAAGTGATGTTTTCCTGCTTCTTTGTGTATGCTGAAGCGTCGCAGCAGCGACATGGGCCCACCGACGCAACTTTTGATGTCCGCATCTATGCCTCGCCATTCCGCTGATCACGACGGCCGCTGTTCGTGTGAACGTGCAACTGTACAACCTAATGCTCACACAGCCAGGCAGAAAGACGCTTGGTTGACGCTGTTTGGTACAAGAGCCTCCTTGATAGCACCGACGAGATGGCAATTTGGTATGGCAACATGGCGAGCGGCCATCCCCGAATGCAATCTTGGCGATGCAGGTGCAAGCTATGTATACTCACAATTGGCCATAAATACAAAGAATTACAGAGAAGGTAGGCATACTATTTGCTCTTTCTCGTGTGTGCAAACAGCCCTCAAACATGTCCGGTCCCGAATTAGACGGCGGGTTTTGCGGCATTTGTGATATCAAATCCAAGCGCTATCTACGAGAAATGGCCACTTATAGCACGGTCAGACGTAATTCACTCTTACGGTAAAAAGATGCAGAGTGAAAAATTGGGAACTATACGTGAACCGGAAGTGTGTTGGGGCCACCCGCTAGAAGACGCCACTAAGGTTGTTGCCCCCAAAACAAAAAAGAAGGGGGGGGGGGAGAACAGTTGCTGACAAGGGCTCGGAGGTGGTTGTCCCGCTTCCAGCGCGAGTTTCGAAAACGCAATTCGGCTTTCGGCCTGGAACGCGTGCTGGGGGACGGGCGTTCTTGCCGTTCTCGCTCTGTCAGTCACTATAACTTAGGCTGCAATACGCCAAAAGGGATGCCGTTTTTCGCTAAGGAACGGCACTTGAACGCTCGATCGGTTGTAGTAGCGTCGGAGGGCATTTAAACGCTGGGGAGGCGCGCCGTAAAAAAACGACATGATCGGTAGAGTACTGCTGGTCGACAGACTCCAGTAGCCTCTGACAACGGAGCTCAAGCACAAAACACACCACTATATCATTAACCCGAGACTGAAGCACGGAAAAATGGAATTTAAAGCGGTAGCGAAAGGATGAGGGGGACAGACGTTTAGAAATGTTGCCTGTCCCCCCTTTTTTACTCCCGTTTTCTGCCACTTTGAATTACCTTTTCCGTGCTCCAGTTTCAGGTTAATTATCGTGGTAAACTTCCAGCAGCTTGCCCCCGCACTACCCGTACTTTCAACGAAACGCACGTTGGTTGTGGCCCGCGTTCAAAGGCCCCTCGCTCAAGCTTGCTGGGAGAGCCGACAAAATCTGGGCTCGCTCCGAGAAAGCTTGCCAGCTTTTCCACTTACCTGCGTACTCACCAGTTGTGCGACATGTACTGCTTTGCTTCAACAAACCGAGAGCAGAGAGAGCCACGCAGCTTACTTGCTGAGAGCTTGGCAGCTTTGGACTCACTACAGTGCACGGAAAATAAATCGGCCGGTGAGCTCCGCTGCTCACTAGCCAGCCAACTGGATCGGATTGGATTTGCGCCTTGCTGCTCTTGTTAACCCAGTGGTTGTTAATTCAAAATCAATCGTACTCATCTGCGCTTCCTAATAAAGTCGTTTATTTCGTCGACTAAAATTCTGTAAACAACTAAAACAGTGTGCTGACAGTAAAATATAAAAGGCTGCTTTGTCAAAATCACTTCGTAGTTTCGGTTTCGGAATCACGTCAGCGCCCCAAAAAATGGAGGCGCAACAGCCTACTCGCTTTCTCCACTTTAGCAGAGCGAACGCTGAAGGGAGGTCGCCTCCTCTCCAGCGTTCACTCTGCGAAAGGGAGGAGAGGTGGGAGGAGCTTCCACTTTGCTCTTAACCTGTCCCCGACCGACCAATCAGCCGCCTCCCTCTTATCACTTGACTCGGTTCTCCGCGCGTGGATATGGCCGGGAGCGCCGTGAGCGTGATGACGTGGCGAGAGAGAGGCGTATGACTGGTCCAGCGAGGACATAGCTTCCACTGCAGTCTCAGCTTGGGGGTCAGGAGCCAGCGCCTGGAGTGCGTCTCCGACTGATGTGTCTACGGGATGCGTCAGACTCTTGCCGAATCTTTGGCCAACTTTTACCAAAATTCGGCAAAGATTTGGTGAAAATTCGGGGTTGTCTAACCGACAGATTTCTGCTTATTTTAGCGAAAAACATTGTCTAGATTCCTAGAGAGTGAATTGAACGTTGACGTAGTGATTGCTAAATAATGTGATACTTTAAAGTTAAAATTTATTAATGTCATTTTTGTGCATTTATTTGAAAAATTACAGCGACTGATTTATCGTATGCGGTGATCTTTGGTATGCCTGTGCAGCTGGCTGAGTTTGTGGTTTGTTTTGGAGCTTCATCGATGCAGGTCTGCAAGTGTGAGCCATATATGGTGAGAGCATTTGGGGCGGTTTCGTTTTCTGTGTGTCGCAATGCCTCCACCAGAGGTCACATTAATATTGCAAATGTTATAGTAAGTATGCACGCTTTTAAATATTGTGCCCGCTTGTTTAGGAACGTGGCACTTAGAAATTTCCGATGTGCAAGAACGAGTGCCTTTGTTTTGAGTTTAGTTTTGTACGAAGATAAAACCCAAAATGCAAACTGCATGCTAATAAAATAACAAAAAAACACACACAAAAAAAACACAAGTACTTGTGTTGAATTTTTGCCAAATCTTAGCCGGATTTTCCTCCAAAAGTTCGGCAAGTGCAGAATCTTGCCGAATCCACACTTTGGATGATTCGGCTCATCACTAATCAAAATTGGTCGCGAAGTGGCAACAAATGATGTCACAGAAGACGGAGTGTCATCCCAGACAGCCTGTATTACAGAGTGTGTTTAACTGCTCGTTCAGAGTCACGCGGTTAATGAGCCGTGTTAGCATTACGAGCCAAGAGGTGCGGAAGGCATTGATAGTCGACAAACGTTTCCGCCTGCTTTCCTCCTCGCTATGCAAAAACGAAGCGCTTCCAGCTCGTCTCCGCATGCGTTCACCATTAAATTGCAAACACTCCCCATTGTACGAGATAGACCCTCTCTACAATCTAGGGCTAGGTTTTCCGTCATGCTAGAAAGCCTAGATTGTAGAGGGTTCGTGTCAAGCCGTGGCATTTGCAATTTAAGGGCGGACACCTCCAGCGGCGATCGGTCACAAATGCTCATGCATCGAGTTTTTGCGTGGCGACGAGGAAAGAAGGCAAAAATATTTGCAGACAATCAACGCTTTTGGCACCTCTTCGCAGCCGTTATTGCAAATTTGGCCCATAAACCACATGGCCCCGATCAAGCAGTTGGATACGGCTGTGTTCCAAATCTTATCCCAAATGAATCCATCCGAAATACTCCAGCGAGTCGTGTCACATGACAACACAGATTGAAAAACGCTGGACGCGGGTAGGGTTTGGAATGCCAAGGTACAAAACGTTTACCCTGGAGCAAGATCGAGTAAATTTTTGGAACACGGTCTATGTGCTGTCGGATGTTGCGATCCTGACGGTTAGTCGTAGAAATGCTAGCGAAAATCACGAGCAAATGCGAGTGTCGCCGTCGTTGCAGTGTCCCAACTTCTGGTGGCTGTAAATTCCGTGGACTGTCGCACCGGAGTGCAACCCGCAGCAGAACAGGCGTCTGCCAAATCCACCAACGCAGCTGGGACACAGCCTGAATCGCGACCGGCGACAGCACAACGCTTCCATAATGTCGCCAGGCAGCAATCGAGGGACCATCTTTTTGGGTGCGTTAAACACACCAGTCGGAGACGCGTTCCAGGCGTTATACCCCTATTTTTGGCTTGATTTGCTATATTTTTTTTAAACACCATAAGATTCTAGTAGTAGTAGTTCTAGTAGTAGTAGTAGTAGTAGTTGGGATCAATGATGGCCTCAGCATAAATGCAGCTAGTTAGCTATGGCGGGATATAAGCGGACGTTACTGATTAGGAAGTACTAGTCATCATTGCTTTGTTGCCCCTCGCCACCATAACAAGCCTGAAAAGACACGACCTAAAAATACCAATTTTTTTATTTTCTCGATTGAACACCGAAAGTTAGCCTACTCCATATTTTCACCCGATTTGCTCTTGATGTTAGGTGGGCTATCTCTGGGGATTTTACGGTAGTTCTGTCCAAGTTCAGAGGAGTGCAGGAGTAGTGCAGCGGCGGCGCAGAACCAGTGCAGCCACCACATTAGGACTGGTGCCGTCATCAGCTTCCGGAGCGGAAGTGCAGGGTGTCGTCTGCATCTTTTGGCTCTTGTTTCTCCCCACCACATTGTATGCTACATTTAAATACTCACGGTCTGATGAGACCATTCGCGTTTCCTTAGTTTTAAAGTCTATATTCAAAATTTCTTCTGTCACCGTTTCTTTATTCGAGGTTACTAAAAACGTTTTCTGCACGAAATGCTTTTGTCTACTTTTTTAATGGCCGTCCGCTTCCAATCGTTTCCATAAGCGTTTGTTTCCTTCACATTCATTTAGCAATAGTAGATTCATCTCAAATCTCTCGAGTTTCGCATTTCGACAATAGGTTTGCGGCACGAGAATGATTTTGCATCGAGAGTTACTGGCAGCTGCGCACAGTAGCGGTCACTTCGAAAATGAAGGCCCGATGAGGACCTCGTCTTGGCCAAAACAGTTATCGAATGTCACTTTGACATCAAGTTGAAGCGTTTATTCTGATTCTCAAGAAGGATTCGCGTGGAACCACCAAGCCAATGCTAGCATTTTTTCCCAGGCGCGCTAGTGGGCGGCCACAGGTACCAGCGGACAAAGCATGCTGTATTATGCTTAACTATGCGGCATGCGAGTGCTAATGTACTAAATCAAAGACCTCTGCAATGTATCAAGATTTTTAGTCCGCATCTAAGAGCTACTGAAGGTGGGGAGGGGGGGGGGGGGCTACCAAGAGTGTGATACTTTTCCTGTGTCTCTTAAGAAGAATGTGAACATAGTACTGTGTAGCTTCCAAAAGAAACAATTTATGTGAACCAATCTTTCAACGCTGACCACAGGGAACCAAACCTGCACGAGCAGGTGCGTAAAACGCTTTCAGGATATGAGAATTGAGCAAATTCCTACCCTCGATTCCGCATCCACCACGGGTATGTTAGTTACATAAATGAGAGGATGTGTAACCTTCGTATCGGCGCTATTGTTAAACTTCGCAGACATTTGAGCAAGAGCTCCGAGAAATGGCACCGTGAGCAGAGACAGACGAGGAGTGTCGTCTGCTCTCGTCATGTGCTTCTGCAGGGACGCTCCGCTGAGTCCGGAGCAAGTGCAAGGTTTTGAGGAACTGGGTCCGAACTTGTTCAAAACTGGAATGAATCGAATGCGCCAGTGCAACCGTGCAACTTCCAGCTGAATCGAGTGCATCAGTTCCTGCACTGCTGAACTAGCTCAGCCAGTTCAGGCGAATCGAACAGACCTAATTTATTTATTTATTTATTTATTCTGTTTTAACGTGCCTACAAACAGTTCGAGGCCTTATTAGTGCGCACATATTACAAACAGTAAAAGAACAGATACAAAGAAA
>JAZHYW010005878.1:0-69277 GCA_037355805.1 Ixodes ricinus
TTTTCTTTTAGAGGGCATCGATTATGAAATATGCACAGTAGTATGGTGTGAACAACCAACAGCGTTACCTAGATAACACACGTAGAGTGCTCTTCAATTTACCCACGAAACTCCTGGACAAACTATTGAATTTTAAATAGAAATTAAGACTTGACACTCAACAGAAAGAAGAAAAAAGACACCTAAAAGAAAAAAATAGGTACGCACTCAAACATTGAGAATGTTTGTTTGTCTTCTTATTTTTATGTGCCTTCTCTCCCTTCTTATACCCAAGTTTTACTTATGTCTCAGAATCCCCAGCTCGCTTGTGTGTTCCAATGCCTTCACTCATCCATTCTTTTTTGATGAACTGAGTGGCTAGGAGTCTCCGATTGAATGCCTATGCCGAGAAAGAGGCTAATCAATGCGCTACGTTCAGGTTAGACACCTTGTGCATCAGCGGTGTAAATATTGATCTTATCTCAAAGGTAAAACATTGAAGTGAGGTAGTTATGTCATATAACACCTGAGACTGTGGTGGAAGAAATTGGAAACTTTTTACTAGAAGGAACAGACACAGAAAAGGACGTCTCAGTTAATCTAACCTGTCTATCTAACCTACCTCCATCTAACCTACCTCAAGATAGGCAGGTTAGATTACCGAGATGGGGAAGAAACATGAACAAATTAGAAGAGCGGTATTACAAGACAAATCTGGAATATGTCCAGCTTGGATGCTTGAGCTCGAATTTGGTAAAAACCGGTCGCTACAAACCTAAAATGCACGCATGAAAATTTGCATCACTCCACCCAATACCTAAAGTCAGCCCATACTGCTTCAAGGTCTACCACATTCTAGAAAGGCAGGAGCAGTGTACGTGAAATGAAATTAAACAAAATCGGAGTCTGTTTTTTTTTTTTGTTCCCAATTTCTACTTGTTTTTTGGCAATTCTCATATTGGCAAGATCTGTATTTGGGCGTTTTTTGTATAAATCATACCGACTCGAGAAAATTTGAGAAAAACATGCTTTAATATGTTATTCATTTTTAAAGTTAGGATAGATACTATTATCTTCCCGGTTCTCATTGATTCTATCAATCTCAGAAACTGAGTCCTTTTCTTCCAATATCTTGGGGGCGTTTTGCATGAATAAAAGATCCTGTAATCTACGATGATGTCTAGTTTTGTAAATCCGCACGAATGTCTGTATTTTGAGTGGTAAATTTATAATTTGCACCAAGCATTCCAAAAACATTTTTTTGTTTGTTTTATTCTTGAAAAGGCTTGTGTTATCTCGAACCTGGAGGTTGCATTTTCTATTGGGACACCCAAAGCGTTCGATATTTGGCTGTTATGTTTGCTTTGGTCACCTAAGATTGGTAGTCAAAAATAAAGGAGTGCAAAAATTTAGTGAAATAACAATATCGAATTAATTTTAGCAAAATCTTCCACCTTCATTTTTAAAATATTCATTACATAAATGATGGCGCAAAAAATGTATATTAAAACAATGACAAAATCCCGAGTTTGGGTAAGAACGACGCGCACACACTTATATAGGTGAATAACGAATGGGGAAGGAGGGCGAGGTTTGCATTATGTAGGATTAACAAACTTAATGTAAGGGCGCAAGCAAACTGGTAAATATTATGCATAAAAAAACAAAAAAAAACTGAGTTTTCGGGTAAAAACGGTACATACACTGGATGGTTTCGGGGTCTCGCGCGGTCTCGGGTTTTTCGTCATGCTAAGTATTAACCCGCCTGTTTGCGCCCTTGCATTCAGTACGTGAAGACCACATTTTTTTTTAGATTCAGAGTGGAAATGATCACGCGGAAAAACATCTTAAATATACTCATGAGAGTTACATTTTGCAACATTTCTTTCTTTTGTAGAACTTAGATCCCCAGACATATGTGCGATCGTGCGCTAGTGACATCTCTTAGTGGGTTTCGGCACCGCTCCCATGGGATACCATGTATTTAATATAAAAATGTGGCCCTAACATTGAAATATTACACTTTGAAAAATTCGCCATGATATTACTTCTTTATATCATGTACCGCTATTCTTGTGCCAGCATTTGCAGATGGTGACGTATAAACTGCACGTTCCTCTGTCGAATAAACTTCTTGATATATTGTCAATACGAATAGTATCGAAGTTAATCAAAGTGTACAGTTTATTCTTTGTTGTAAAAGAACTCAATATGATTTCATAAATAATAGAGAATACCTCCACAATATTATGCATTTTCTTAGTGCCTAAGACGTGTATTGCATGTCTAGAAAAATACATTACCAAGCACCTAACGCAAATTGTTGAGAAACAACGAAGTCTGAATGAGCACAATTTCAAAATACTACAAAATACAATATTTACCATTTAACTTCAATAAACCAGAAGAATCTGTAATGTGAAGCGCACAATTTATTTTTTGTAAAAATTTGTTTTTCATCGGTTATTGAGAATTCGCAAAATAAGGTGGATTTGCTTTCGTTTGGACTTTTAAGATAATTTCCAGCACTCTGCAACTGACATCAATTAACTAGCAAACAAAACCAGTTGTTTTATATTATGATATACAAAAAATATTAACGTGTTAGAAACATTCTCGCGAGTTATTAATGTTATGTGATGATAACAAAGCGATTTTTACTGTAAGGAGTGGGAGAACTGCGGTGAACAAACGATTTATGAGAGGACGATTGTCCTCTTAAAATTAACATTCCCATGCCAAAAGTAATATTTAGGCACGTTCAAAATGTTTTCATTAAATTAATTATCCCTTTCGTCCTGCACACAAACAAAGAAGAAAGTCAAGAGAAGAGCGTATTGAAGTATCCGACTTGATATCACATTCCTTGAAGAGTGTTGCAGCCCAAGACTTGGACATAGCACCGGCTTGCAGTCGGAGGGATAAATGTTTAATATTTCTTCGCATGATAAGAACTCGGTCGATCTCAAAACGCCCCCGGACAAGCCGCGCATGCCCGATTTTGCAATGATGGACAAATGACTGAAAACAGTCAAACCATGTCCAAGTCAGGACACGTTTTTCTCAAAGAAGACTCATTGTATAAAGGATTTGCCACAGCAGGAGCTTGTAGTTGAGGGCCATAAAGGTCGTGATGTGTCAATAGTAAAGAATTCGGCCGATCTCAAAAGGTTCCCGAATGACGCGCGTGTGCCAGAATTTGCAGTGATGAAAAAAATACCTGAGAAGAGTCCAACCGTGTCCACATCGAGACAAGCTTTCTCAAAGATGGTTGATTTTATAGGATCTTTCATAGCAGCAGATTCAAAACGCTCTCTGGCGTAGCGCGGGTACCCAAATTTCAAAAGATTAAAAGGAATACATTAAAAGGGCCGAACCACGCCTACTTTACTCGGTATGCCTTATTTTTTATTCTTTTTATATTTTGGCATGACGGACGATGATGTTAAAATTATAATTAAAGTTTTCTCTCCGCCAGCCTTGCCGAGCTATTGCACGAGTGCTAAGTTTAGCGCAAAACCACGTTTTTACCCCAGGAATTTGTGGCATCGTATGCTTGCGCCATCCCTTGGCGGGTTACGACAGCGCTCCCATAGAAGACCGTATATTTCATATATAAATATGGCCACAACGCCGAAGCGTTAGGCTTCGAACAGTGTGCCATGCTACTCCTCTATTCTATCATATATCGCTTTTCTTGTGCCGAAATCGCAAGATGATGACATGCAAACTGCCGGTTCCTCAGTCAAATAAACGTTTTTATGTATTGCCACCACGGGTAGTATCCATGTTAATCAAAGTCTATAATTTATGTTTGAGTATAAACGCATCGCTATGATTGTTTAAATAAACTAAGAACCATCCTTAACATTACGGTAAAATTTGTAGAATCTAAGATGTGCAAGTATTACACTTGTAAAAAAATGAATTTCGAAAGCAGCTCACATCATTTTTTTAGAAACAACAAGGTTCAAACAAGCATAATTTAAAAATAAACACATTTTTAAAAAAAATTGCGGTTTGACAACAGTAGATCACAAGACTCTGAAATCTGCTGGGTACATTTTCTTTTTCTCAGTTATTGTCTTCGGTTCCTGAGACCAATTTGCCGAATAAGGAGGATTCATTTTCTTCGGTTCCTGAGACATATTTTCCTAATAAGGCGGATTCATTCTTGTTTCGACGTTAACAATCATTTCCAGTATTCTGATGCTTACATAAATAAGCTGGAAAACAGAAAACAACTGTTTGTATTACGATATTATAAAATTATAAAAAAAGGTTTCAAAATATTTTCACTTATTACAGTTCTGTGTTTATAAAATTGGCTTTTTTAATGCAAGGAATTGAAGCACTGCGGTGAATAAACGGTGTTTGAAAGGAGGATCTTTCTTTGGAACTTAACATCTCGATGTCAAAAGTACTATTTAGCCACGCAGTAAATAATTATACAGGATTAATTCTCCCAGTTGCTCTGAATAAAAACGACCCGGGTTGGGCAGTATCGCGATACAAATGTATCACGATAGTATTTCAGAAATACATTTCGTATCTGTATTTCTGTATCGCGATACATTTTTTTCACTAGTATCTGTATTCCTGTATCGAAATACATTTTGCATGTTTTTGGTATCGCGATACAATCAGGGTGAAATGTATTTCGTTACATTTCTTAAGAAATACTCCCCCCCCCCCCCAAAAAAAAAAGTACAAATCCGAACGCATTTTTTTTTTACTTCTGAGGGCACTAGAGTCAAGGAGATGCTGGGGCATTGTTACCATGTTGACCAACGTTCCTTCCGATTCTCCAAACTATATTTATATGCGTCCTCTTCTCTCTTCTGAGAACTGCTGCTTAGTCGGGGACTCGAACCAGGCGCCGTGACAGGAGTGGAGTCAGACCATCTTGTGCCGCAGGTCCTTAGGTAGGGGTTTCTTGAGTCATTGTTTACTGGCATTCAAAGCCCGCTGTTAACCGTCTCTCTTGCCTTAGCTTCCCATAGTACACCCAGCCGGCAAAGCTGAGTCACAGTCCGTTGCAGCACAAGCCTGGTGATGGTTGACTTGAAATAAGAGGATGACTCACGCAGAGAAGTTCAACACATATTCGAATGCGTCTGCGGCTGCGCCCGTAATATTGCACGGCTCAAGGGTACGTCATCATCCAACGTGAAAGTGACCCGCTGCTCTGGTGATCCGAAACCCAGGAAGGAGGTCAGACGTGGCCTCGCTGTGCCGACCCAGACTTCGTACACCTGCGACTCGTCTCAAGCGCGTTGTTTCTCGGAGAGCTCGCACCTGTGCCGGTAATATCAGGTCGCAATCCACGAGGTCTCTATTTGGAGTATGCAAGGCGAAACTTGAGAACTGCAATCCATGCGTCGGTGGCGGAGGGTCGGCAGGAAGGACATTCACAACAGGGATGCCACCGTATCGTTTTTTCTACCGTAACAGAAGATAAGACATGTGTTCCAGGATGCTTCAGGTGGTCCACCATCCTCGAAAATCCTTCACAATCTTCAACGAGGTAACCTACAACGATAGTACGTATTGTCCTTTCATACAGCAGCGTGGTAAAGCTTCATGTTCAAGGCCACACCTACAGATAAAGAATACCAGTCCATTCTACCGCGACGTCATGTGATAAATCTTGACAAGGTCGTCCTTATTGGACATTGTGACGTTTTGATGCGATTTAGGATGCTATAGAATTTATTTAGAGGTCGAAGTCTTTTCGCATTCCTCGTCAGACAGACAGGATGCCAGGGTCAGTCCTTGACGGACTGACCGCGGTCAGTCCTTGATGGAACTTTTTTTTTTTTTGAGCTTATTGAACGCTTTTTGTTATTCGAAATCACTACCTTCAAGGCAAAGTGCCGAGCCTACGGGAAAGTAATTTCACGATCAAAAACTTCCACTTCCAACTTCAAGCTTCATCTCATTTGGCATCTGAAACAAATTTGAAAAATGTATTGCAGTATCAGTATTTCTGTATTTGTATTTCTGCCCTCTCTAAAATTTATTCCTGTATTTTGTATTTTCAAATACTTTTTGCCTCCATTTAAAATATATTTCCGATACGTATCGCGATACACTTTTACACACGTATTTTAGTATCAGTATTTTAGCTACTATTTTAACGTATTCCAGTATTTGTATTTCGAAACACATTTTTGAGTATTTCTGCCCAACCCTGAAAACGACACAAAAAATTCGGGAAAAGATCGTATTTAAATATCCGACTTGATATCACATTCTTCGAAGAGGGCCAAAACTAAAGATTTTGCAGTTGCAGATGTTTGTGTTCGGTGGCCTCAAAGTTTGTATTTCATCACCAGTTAAAAATTCGGCCGATCTCTAAAAGTTTCTGGATGAGGCGCGGGGGTCCGAATTTGAAATGATGAACTAGTGCCTAAAAACAGTCGAACTATGTCCAATTAGAGACAAGCTTTCTCAAAGATGGCTCATTTTTGAGGATTCGGCATAGCAGCAGCTTGTAGTCCAAAGCCCTAAATTGTGTATTTAGTCAACAGTTAAGAATTTGACCGATCTCAAAAACATTCTGGATGAGGCACATGGGCCCGAACATGAAATGATGAACGAATGCCTTAAAACAGTCGTAGCCTGTCCACTTCCAGAAAATATTTCTCAAAGATGACTAAATATTGAAGGATTTGCCATAGCAGCAGCTTGTATTCAAAAGCCATAAATTATGTATTTTATCAACAATTAAGAACTCGGCCGATCTCAAAAAGTTCCTGGATGTGGCGCGAAGGCCCGAACTTGACATGATGAACAAATGCCTAAAAATAGTAAAACCATGTCCACTTCTAAACAAGTTTACACTACAATGGCTCATTTTAGACGAGTTGACATGGTAGCAGCTTATTTTAGAGGGCCCTAAATTATGTATCTCATTACCAGTTAAGTTTTCGGCAGACATCAATGTCTTAGTAGATGAGGCGCGTGTGCCCGAATTTCAAAAGATGAATGAATACGTATAAACAGCCGAACCATCCCCCCCTTTAAGACCGTTTCTTGTGTGTGTTTGTTTTTTTTCAGAAAGGCATCTTTTTTAGTGTTTACCACAGTACCAGGATGTGCTCGAGGGTTCTAAAGTTTATATTCTGTCTTTAGCTGAGAACTGGGTGGTCCCCAAAAAGTTTCCTGGCGAGGTGCGGCATCCCACATTTCAAAAGATGAACGAACGCCTAAAATTAGCGAAGCCAACCTTAATTTGGGACCAGGTTTTTCAAAAAGAATTCACATTGCAGTCCTTGTCATAGTACCAGGATAGGTTCGAGGTCTTTAACCCCTATATTTCGTCTTTAGCGAGGAACTGAGATATTTTCAACAAGTTCACTGGCGAGGTGGACCTAGCCCATAATTCAAAAGATAAACGTATCCGTAAAAACAGTCGAATCATCCCCAATTTGAGACCTGTTTTTTTTAAGGAGGATTAGTTTCCGAATACTTGCGAGCGAAACTACCAGGATGGGCTCACGGGCTCTAACTTTTATGTCTTGCTCTTAGCTGGGAGCTGGGTTGTCTGCCAAAAGTTTCCTGTCGAGGCGCGGGTGCCCAAATTTCAAAAGATGAACGAATGCGTGAAAACTGTCAAACCATCCCCATTTTGAATCCGGTTTTCTCAAAAAGGATTCGTTTTCAACTACTCGCCATAGTACCAGGATGGGCTCGAGAGCTCTACATTTTATATTCTGCCTTTAGCTGGGAACTGGTTTGTGCCCAGAACATTTCCTGGTGAGGCGCGTGTGCCAGAAATTAAAATAATGAACGAATGCCTAAAAACATCCGAAAAATCCGCACTTAGAGATCGGTTTTCTAAAAAAAGACTTGTTTTCGAGTACTTCTCCTTGTACTTGTATGGGCTAGAGGACTTCTAATTTTATATTCTCTCTTTAGCTGGGAACTGGGTTGTCCTCCAAAAGTTTCCGGGAGAAGCGCGAGTGCACAAATTTCAAAAGATGAACGAATCTGTAAAAACGGCTGATACATCCCCACTTTTTGACGATGCTATTCGGTATGCGTTGATTTTTGATGACTTGCATGATGAAGGCGGATGATAAAATTATCAAAATCGTTTTCGCTTCGCTAGCCTTGCGTCTTTTGCAGGAGTGGTAACTTTAGCGCACCACCGCGTTTCTGATGTGCTGCGATTATTTGTAAAATTTGCTGACTCAGTAGTTTTCGTTGACGTGAATTTGAACAATGTGCTTATTTTTACTAAAAATAATCTAACATTTCAAGTTTGTGACGATTAGCCCCCTATACAATATCTGCGTGGTCGTATAACTTAGGTGAATGTACTGAAATAATGTAGCCTTAACAAACTAAGAAAAAAACGATGCGAAATACCTAGACTAATAAACCTATACACATGAAATAAATGTAATAAATTGCTTTTAATATTTCCGTACATTCGTGCGTGGTGTAAATGCCGCCTAAGAGATAGTTTCTATAGACCGACTCAACTCTCTGACGTCACACCACTGCGGTGGCGTTGCGGTCGGTACTGGGCATGCGCAGATGCTTCGACTCGCGCGAATCTCGTTTCTGCGCAAGCGCAGTGCCCACACCCGGTGTGGGCAAACGCGGTCTCGTTTGTAAAGGGTGTGTTGCTCGATACTTTGCTCCAGCTTAAGTCTAGATGCAGCCGACGCCGCGAGCTAATGGGACTAGTCAAGCAGCGTAAAAGCGCAAGTCGCTGGGCCTTGGCTTTTTACTATTTTCTCAGCGAAGATAGAACACGAACAGAAACATGACGAACACCGTAATGGTGCCCTCTGACGTTCTCTGATTGGTCACATCAGCTCGAAGCGTCGGCTACGTCTGGGCTTAAAGGTGAAACGAAGTATAGGCGATATTGCCGCGTGCGTAGCCAGGAGATGTGTAGATACGCCTCTACGGAGGCGGATGAGTGTTTAATAATGTTCGAGAACATTGAAAAGTACGCTTAAACTGATGGATTTATTTTTTCTTGTGTGTGATTGTAGCAGTTCTCGTACAGGGCATGACAGAGCGACCGGAGCGATATATAAAGACGCTAGGAGCAAGCTAATCAGGATAGAGTTCGGAATGAAATGGGAATAGTTTAAGAAGGTAACTAAGATGACTGCTCGTTAACTCTTCAGTTTTTTAAAGCACAAAACAAAATAAAAAGGGAGCGGTGTAAACGCACTACTTCAGAAGCTGATGAGGAAAGAGTACACTTCACCCGGTTTGTTTTCTGACGAAATGTTTTGTATAAAAAAGTCCTTGAGGTTCTTTATGTTGGAAGAAGTTATCGCTCGTAGAAATACTCACAAAAAGGTTGATAGGGGTAGAACAAAATACGCGAGTAAGAATAAAGTCAGTGAGATAGTACTGTATCAGGGAGTACTGTCGCACAATAAAGGAACCGACAAACGCGCTTTCGTACAATAATTTAAAAACATTTCAATTACCATGCGCTCCAAAAATACGGTTTTCAGAAGTTTTAGTTTCCTTTATTGCCGACATTTCAGCCGATTTAAAAGCAGGGTTACAACAGCCCAACACGTTATCGGAACTTCAAAAGTCGATTGACAATTTGACGCCTTGCAAAGAACCAGGACCAGACGGTCTGGGAGCTCAGCTTTACAAGGCGTTTAAGGACCAATTTGCGCCTTTTTTTGCACTCCGTATTTAGCGATGCACACAGGCTGAAAGCTTTACCCCCATCCTTCTTGTGCACGATTTTAGACCCAAAGAGCGGACCTCTCAAATCTTTGGCTCGTTGGATGGTACCGTCCCATCATAACTTAACGTGGACTATAATACACTGATGAAGGTTTTAGCTGAAAATTGGCAGAGTGCTATAAACATTATCGTCGGCCCACACCAGACGTGTGGAATAAAATATAGGAGCGTTGTAACAAATTTGAATGTCATCCGGAGCATTTCGGTGTGTTGTGACTTTTTCTTTGCGTAGAGTTTTCATGTTACAGGCCGACCTAGAAAAGAAGTTCGGCCGCGCGTCACTGAAAGTTATTTTATTTATAATACAACATGCCATGGGGCCTGTCTTGTGCCACGGAGTACGCATGGCATACAAAAACTGCGCGACTAGTCTTGTTGTAAACAAGCGTTTAAGCGAGCCTATTCTACGAGCCAATCGAACCAATTATCAACATAAAGAGCGCAAGTCACTGGGCCTTTTTGCGTATGATTAGTTGAGCGACGGTAGAATGCATAGAGAAACACAACGAACACCATGATGTGTGCACTTTTGATGCTGTCTGATTGATACCATCAGCTCGTAGCGTCGGCTGCGTCTGGACTCATGGTATGGGCCAGTTTTTCTCGGCCGGGGGGCGCTGTAGAGGCCACGAGATGCGACCACAAAAAAGGTGCCTCGCCCGGAGGACGCCACCGTTTCATGCTGTCTTGAAACTGCGTCCTAGCGTCCCCATCATGCACGATCCACGTGCGTATAGAAGCGTCTCATCAGCGTCCCTCAGTGTCCGGCGACGGGCGCTAACGGGGCGTCTGAAAGGACGCAATGGGACGCAGAACGTAAAGGCGACCTAAAAATATTAGATTTTTCTCGCCAGAGGCGCTGTTGAAAACTTGAGAGCTACAGGTCTATTGGCGATATTGCTGCCTGCGCGGCGGAGTTGGCGGCGCATGCGGCAGTGAGCCAGAGGAAATGTGGTTTGAATTTTGATCGACCATTATCCTTATTTTATTAATCATTTACTCCTCTAGAAAAATTCCCCGCACATTCTCGGCTGTTATAGAGTGTTCTTGTTCAGAACATTCCTTAAAGTGCCACATGTATGGAAGTGTGACAACGCGCTGCTTGGAGTCAGTCTCCCTTCCGTCGCCGACGCTAGATGCGTGGCACCTTTCTATGACGTTTGTATGCACAACTTCGCAACATTAAGTGGTTAATTTTCATTCTAAATTCATCTGTTTTTTTTATTAATGCTTTAGCATTAGTACCCCCATGACAGGGAAAAGCTGACGGCGTCCTTCTGTGTTCAAAAGAGGTAAAAATAGGAGCTTGCCGCGTAGAGAGGAGGAGAGGAGTGAATGGCCACGGCGAAGGGAGGCGACGTCACTAAACGGAAGCTAATGTGCGCGCGGATACTCGGGCGAGTCTGAACTTGAAGGTGTGCGGAACGCGTATGCCTTGGTTTGTGCTACAAAATGGATAAGAGTGGATAAGGGTGGCGATGTGGGTTAGTTGGTTCATACTGACGAAAAGGCAAACAGCGCAAAGTAAATGGGGACTAAAGGAAGTGCAAACAGGACAAGCGCTGAAAAATGGAGTGTGAGCCAAGTACTAGCGCTGGTCCAAGAAGGCGGCAAAAGAAGATGTATTATGAAGGAAGAAGGGCTGCCGAAACCGGTGAATAGCGCACGCAGCACCGGGCAGCGGATGCCGCTGGCGTGTTCCAAGGGTAACACAAACGCATTCCCTAAGAATCCACCAACGAATCTTTAGTTTAGTGACAACATTGTACCACGAGGAACTTTGATATATAGGGTGTCCCAAGTCACCAGGCTCGAACTAAAGTAAACCGTAAAAATCGACGCCTGCACGTAGCAATCTAATCTTTTCGTCAAAAGTGTATTTCACAGTTCGTTTCTTTCTTGTAAAATTAAAAAGCGTAGCTCCCTTTCTGTAAAACATATGGCCAATAAGCTTGCCAAGGTCAACGGCGGGTACGGCGACGCAGAAGACCAAGTCGAGTGGCAGGACGCGTTTGGCGCTCGTGTCATAGGGGGCGCCACCTCATTATCCATACGGTTCGGGAGCACCGTGGTTTTTCTTTTAAATGAACATAATGTTTTTGTAATGTACCTTTGGTTAAGAAATAAATAGGGATAATAAAAACAAAAATTAAAGTAACAAAAACGCGTCTGCATAACAACGGCGCTTTTGCTGCCAATGAATTTCGCCTGCGAGTCGTCTGCTTTCTTACGCTGGTCGGATGCACCTTCCAACGCTGCTTCCGACGCCATCTATAAATACGCACGTCAAACGCACCCCGCAACTCGACTCGGTCGTCTGCGTCGCCATCCGGCGTTGAACCTGGGATGTGTTTTGACTCTATTTCTACAGAAAGATACGCTTTGCAGTTTTACAAGACAAAAACCGAGGTGTGAAAAGCACCTTTCCCGAAAAGTTTAGATTGCTACGTGCAGGCGTCGATTTTTACCGTCCATTTTAGATCGAGCCTGTTGACTTGGCACCCTATACGAGGGGCGTTCACGAAGTTCGTATCATTTTCCCGAAGGAATAGAGATTCAGCAATCAAACTCGAGATAGGAGTTAAGACTTTCTCTAAATGTTCGCCACCAAAAGGTATGCCCACTTTTTCCAGCGATGGACCACATGCCGGAGGCCATTGTCATAGAACTCCTTGTTTTGAGTGTTCAGAAATCGCTCCACTTCAGCACTCACTTGGTCGTCGTCATTGAAATGCTTTTTTCACTTGGCCACACTGGAAACGTCTGCGCCATTTAATCAAAGTGTCATAAACTGGGGCGTTATCCCCGAGCAACGCTCACAAATTGGAATGTATATCCTTGGCATTGTTTCCCTTCAAATGGAAAAACCGATCACCGCTTGTGCTTGGCACCGACGTGCGGTGCCATTTTTGTTTTGACACCGTAGCGGCGTTAAGCGCTACTATAGCTATGCGATGTTTAACTGTGCAGAAACCAGAGGGACGCGCGCTCAAGGTAATGCCTGTTTTGTTTCGTTTTTTTCAATTTTTGTGCCGATTATACGAACTTCATGAACGCCCCTCGTATATCAAGGCGTAATAAATTATGGTGCTGAAATAGATAAGCAGACAATCCATCCATAAATACGTCCTGTACGAAATCAACCACTAGCAATAGCATATATATCATTCCCTCGTCCGATGACTTCTGCGAAATAGTGTAGAAGTTCCGATGTTCTTCTTTTCATCGCATTATCGCCATGGAATGTCAAGGGAGAACGATAAAGTTATCAGTATGCGGTAACCGCAAGACACAGGTTATTTCATTTTTTTAATATTTGAAGTTACTTATTTTTCATTCGGCTCACACACCGGTGTGGCGGGAATCTGCAGAGGGCGTAAAAGTTAAAGGTGAACACGTTACGTGGGGACAGATAAGTGTACTACAAGCGCCTGTCGCATATATTCTTTCCATGAGTGGGAGAGTTTGAAACTTCATTCAATCAAGAACTGTCACCATCCCATTTGAATGACCGCTTTTTTCACGAGGTTAAGACATAATATTTCCAGTGCTCCTCTCTTTGTTCTGTGTTCCACTTTTTAAAGCCAGCTGGTAAAGCAGGGCCTTCCTGAATAATACAAGTATGTTCAGGTTGTCCAATATAATTTTCTAGAAGGAGCCCTTTGTCTCACCTGTATCTGTACTTCCTTGCTTGGTGGGTTTGGGTGGTGAACAGCTTTACAAAGAGTACCCTTGTAATGTTGATAAACAGGACGAAGTTCACCTGCGATAAATCACAAATACGGGCAACAGTATTACACAAAAACAAAATGATTGCCTCTGAATGATGCTGTTCGTACATCTCGGGACGAGTTCGTGAAAGCATCGGTTTTAATTTTTTGTTTGTTTTTATGTTATATTTTATGTTATAACAAACTGGGTAAGCATATTGGGTTATATGTGCATTGTAAGGTAATGAACACCCGAATCACAATGCCTCCTACGTCTCATAAATCCGAATATTGTTTGCGATTGCACTCAAACTTAAATATTTCTTCGGGCGTTAAATATATGTCTTCGATAAATATATCAAATAAATGATTACGTTTATAAAATATGTATATCTTGTCACTTCATATAGAGCGAACTTTGTTTTAATTGACTTTTAATAAAACAAAGACGCCGAAATTTGTAATCGATCTTTGCAATGCGCTCTTGCATCTTCCGATCGCCGGAGCACACACTTTCGCTTTGCTCATCACATAAAAAAGCGTGTAAAGATTACGTAATTACGAAATACCCTGAGAGTATACTCAGTGGAGGGTTAAAAAAGCACGACATGTTTCTTCCGCAAAGCAAGCGGACGCTGGAGATGAGGCGAGTGTACTCTCCTCCTCCATCCCCTTCAACCCAGTGTTCGCTCAATGAAGTGGAAAGTCGGGAGGGTTGTGCGGAGAAACTTGTATAGTCTTTTTTTAACCTGCAACAGGGTATATGCTAAAACAAAAAAACAGGACAGCACAAAGTTTGAACCCCAGTCTCGGGGCTTTTCGTACACTCTAAGACAATTGGAACTTCTGTTCTCTCGCCTAACACTTCGGAGAGCCAATCGCAGAAAACTACGAAGGAAGTGCTCGGTGAATAATGGGGCTGATGACACGTGTGACATCGAGTCGGTGCACAGAAGACCACTGGTCAAATCGGTTTAATCAATTCGGAGCCCGGCGTTCGTCCGCCAGCGCACCCCGAGCCTCGAGCGGTCAGTGCCCACGCTCCTCGAGTGGACACAATCTGATAAGCGCCAGTCTGTCAGTCAGTACATAACAAAACGTTTAATTGGGCCGTGCAAGAAAATAGATATACACAGACTTAATTTTATAAACATGAGACTTCAATAATCCTAAACCCTAAATATCGCGGCGAAGTATTGCGTCCACATTTTATACACCGTGTTTGAAAATCGTGTTTCTTGGGTTGCCTGGAACGACCATGCGGCATTGTTGGCCTGCTTGAGCAACAAAAGTCATCAAAGTACCTGTGTAAGGTTCAGGATCTACTGTACTTCATTTTGTGTTCCAATGATAATAAAAGAAGTTAGAGAAATAGCGAGGCATTTACTGGCGTTCTAAAACTAAGCTTTGTTTTCAAACACATCCGAGATTTATTTCGTCCGGCAACCATAGCTTCGTCGGCTCCTGTCGTCTGCGGGTCGCTGTGCCTTATCTTTGCGTGGAAGGTTTAGGTAATGGTATGGGCTCGGCGCCGTTGGCGTGTGTTGTGTGCACGCTCCAACTCTCGCCATGCCGACCGCGTGCGTTTTGAGACAGTGGGCGCAAGGTATGATAGAGAGAACGACATTCGGTTTCGTAAGTTGCCGGAAAATCCACAGCGAAGAGCGGCCTGGCTTCGAGGCATTGACGGCGATGGCCGAGACAATTGGCAGGAGCCAGGGTTGCGTGACTATTCCGATCTCTTTCTAACCGGGACTATGACATGAAAATCGAAGAACGGCGAAGCCTTGACACGGACAAGGAACGGGCACGTCCCGTCGAATCGCACACACCTCGCTGCAGAGAGCTCGCGCCGTCTTCGCTGTCGGTGCCGCCGTCGGATGATGACCGGTCTCGTACTCGTCAGAGGGAGTATCCGCATAAGATACCAAGCCGAAAAGTCGGCTGCCCTCGATTAAGCGACGCTGAAGTTCAGGGAGGCCCAACCGATTGCATACCATGCATCTGAGGAAAGTATTTGGTTGCCTTTGAGATTTGCGCGTAACGTCAGAAATCAAAACTTTCCGATTGGTTGTCTTGATGTGACGTGGTCGTAGAATTCAGATGCAAGCTCTCCGGAAGATTGAATTTGCGGTTTTAGGCTAATAAAGGAATCCAGACACTAAAATGCTTGAGGTACACTTAAGCACTTCTTATGAGTTGTGAATGCGAAAGCATGCACGCCGCTCTTCCGCTCCCTACTTTCGTCGACGGTCGACGCCGCACGCTGACCTTGGGCGTGGAGCGGTGGAGCCGCTGCCTCGAGGATACGCAACGCCATGGGGTGGCCTTCGTTGAAACTGACGCGCAGCGGCCACTGGGAGCCTCGTCGACGCGCACCAGCCGATGGGACCGATGCCGAAATACATGAGCTTTAAGCGCGAAACACATGTACGACGAAACCGGTCCGATCCGACGTGCGAACTGCCAAAATGACCTTCGGGGGCGAGGGTTTTCGTAGCACCGGAGATCGTCGAAGACCCTCGCCTCCGAACGTCGTTCCGGCAGTTCGCACGTCGGATCGGACAGTTTTGACGCGCATGTGTTTCGCGCTTTACTCCGCTCCTTGGGATCGGGGAAACTAGGTACCGTTGTCTATAGGCTTTTCGCGTAGTTTCATAGCTGAGAGCTGGCTTCACTTAGAGAAAGGATTTAAGGTGCCGTTTGGCGCGGTTTCAAAGCTGATGGCGTCGGCTCTCTCCATAGGAAAGTTAATGCTTTCCTATTTAAACGAATGCGCCTGTGTTACGTAATAGAGGACCAGTAATCCCAATGAGCACATAGCGCAGAATTTTCGAAAAACGTTTCCCGACCCCTTTAAACAAAACAAGAAAACCTTCCGCTATAATGAAACAGCATTGCGGCTCACCGTGCTAGTGTCACAATGCAGGTCGTTTGTCGAGGATCAGACATATTATCAGCCTCGTTATTCGCAAAGTACATGCCGTAAATTGCAGCAATTTGCCCTGCCAAGCGCTTTGCTGGAGAGCAGAGGCTCCAGATTTTTTAGGGTGAAATTATTTTTATTTTACACCTGCTTCTTTGCGCACTTACCTTTAGATCAATACAAAATTACACACTGCGCAAAAACACGAATAATACCTCATTGCAAGAAAACTGAAATATATATTTCAAGCTTATTGGAAACCTGTAATGTGGCACAAATTTCTCACCCTGTTGTTGCCTCACTTAGTTCATGGAAACCATTTTTTTCTTACTGCATGAAATATTCGGGAGGTGGCATTACATACTCTCATAAATGACGTAAATGGACAACGCATTTTTTAGTTCATAATGCGCCTCCAAATTTTCAATTTGAATCTTTATTCCTTATATGCATTGTTTTTTATGGTAGTTCAGAGTTTATATTGCCTTGCTCAGGAAATAGTATTCGGAACGTCAATGCATAAAAAGGTCAACGTTTTGGCACACTTTATTTTTTTTTCTATCAGAAAAACAAATTTCGAAAACAGAAAACACAACTCCACACAAGCTTAGCTCACTAAGTGCCAAAATAATAGTCCGGCTTCACCTGAATGTCACTCTATTATATGCCACCCATCATGCTGTACAATGAATATTTCAAGTTCGAGGGCTACACACATCAGTGTGAGCGCCACCCGCTTCATTTGATAATGTGTAGAATGAATTGGTCAAAATATGTATGTGTCTTTCTTTTCAATGAACACCAGCCAACTGCATAAAGGAGAAGAATTGCACCAGTGCACCTTTGCGATCACCTATCTCACTGAGGCCTATGAAAAAGTATAATTTTATTATTTCTTTAGTTAAAAGCACAGAAGGAACTAGACAAGGGATGTTTGGAGTAAATAAGCTCCATAAAGAGCCACGTTTGTAAAACGAAACTAAAATAAATAGTGTAGGGATACACGTCTTTTAAAAGCTGGGCGTATATTGCAAGACGTAGAAATCATGTGGAGTAAAAGGCAAGAGTCACAAATATTACTCCAGCGTTAAAATTTGCATTTTTCGTCGCTTGTTCGTAACAGTTCCTGGTAAGTCCTTTTTGATTGAGTCTGAAAAAAACTCGACATCTCAGCAAAACGTCCGCCGCGCAATGAAGCTTCTCGTTTTTTGTTTTTTTTCATCTGCGTTCTAAATTGTCAACAAAAATTTAAATATATTTATTTCAAAACATTTTGAGCAAAGCAAGATCTCATTATATGTTATAATAATAATAATATTAATATAATAATAATAATAATAATAATAATAATAATCAATCAATCAATCAATCAAGAATCAAGAATAATTTTTATTAGGTGTCCAGGAACGACCATGCGGTCTTGGTACTGGCACACCGAAACTTACACGCTACAAAAAAGTAGGAAAAAAATAAAAAAATAAAAAAACATAAAAACTCAGAACATTGAGTAAAAGATATGATACATATAACGCATGCTGACACAAAGATACGATATGCAAAACAAGGGAAGAACGGAACAGAGTCCGAACGCAGAGTAGAAGACTACCACAAAAACGAATATATCTTATTAAAATAATATATAATAACATCACAATCACGACAGGTTCAGCGAGAAATAATATATAATAACATCACAATCACGACAGGTTCAGCGAGACTCATACAAGACTCTGAGAGATCTGACAAATTCAGTCACACAAAAAATATCAAGATCACTTGCAATGCCATTATATGCCCGACACATGCGAAACATGGGGTCCAGGATATTTAACGTCCGAGGAGAGTAAAAAGACGTTGTCAAACGGGTCGCTGTCCGAGGAACTCGTAAAGATATCTGTGAGAGCAGTTCTGAACAGTCGGCTATGCCATGAAGGACTTTGAAAAGGAAAACCAGATCTGCCTTTTCTCGACGGTTATATAAGCTGTTCATTTGTAGGACGTCCAATACATTGTTACTCTTTGATAGAGATGTTTCATTGCGCAAATATCGATATCGATAAATAGATAAAAATTTGTTTTGCACTCGCTCCAGCCTTAGGAGGGTAGTTTTACAACTACCATTCCATACAGGAGATGCGTGTTCGAGTTGAGACCTTGTCAAAGAGCGGTACAGGGTTACAAACGTAGCGGGGTTTTTAAATATTCTAGTCGTTCGACAAACAACACCGAGCGCGCGCAAGGCGCAGGTACTTATACGAGCCACGTGGCTATCAAATCTCAAGGAGGAGTCAAAAAGCACTCCCAAGTCCCGCACTTCACTAGAACGGCATAATACTTCTGAGCGAACACTGTAAGGGAAACACGTTGTTTGCGTTTTGCGACTATAGGACATGACCTTGGTTTTCGAGCTGTTTAGTAGGAGACCGTTCAGTGAACACCATTTGCTAAATGAGTTTATGTCCTCTTGTAGAAACTTGCAATCTGAGATAGTTTTAATCTCCCTAAATATCTTAATATCATCAGCATATTGCAAAAAGGACGAGTTTACAATCTGCTCACACACATCGTTCACAAAAATAGAAAAAAGAAGTGGGCCGAGAACTGATCCCTGAGGTACCCCAGACGTGGCCGTGTACGTAAAAGAATACGCGCCGTTCGCACGAGCAACACATGTTCTATTAGACAAATAATTCTGAAACCAGTAGTGTAGCCCTCCACAGACACCAATACCACAAAGTTTTGATAAAAGAATGCCATGGTCAACCACATCAAAGGCCTTACTCAGATCAAAGTAGACCACGTCAAGCTGGCCTCTGTGACACACAGCTTTGGATGCAATGGACATAAATGAAATCAAATTTGTTGTTGTTGAGCGTCCTGATACAAATCCGTGTTGGTTGGAACTTAATACATTTTTTAAGCGAAAGGACAATGTTTTGTGGACTACCATTTCAAAAAGCTTCGAAAATGTACACAGCAGAGACACTGGCCTGTAGTTTGACGCAGTGGTACGACTTCCAGACTTGTAGACTGGGACTACGACTGACTTCCTCCACATGTCAGGAAACACTCCTGCTTTTAAGGAGTTGTTGAAAATATCATAGAGGATGGGTGTGAAAATTTCGTGAAATGCTTTTACAAGTGCTGCTGGAATACCGTCGTGACCTGAGGACATGGTAGGCCTCAGTTTTTTTATGCATTCCTGAACCATTCCCTCATCCACAGGCAGGGAGGAAATGGATCCGTTCACACTAGGGGATGGCGGCTGTTGGTACCCACTCCTATTGTGTTTATATACAGAACTGAAATGACGCGCGAATATATCGCATACACTTGACGTGGTCACATTCTCCTCATTAAGTATAATATCAGGATGTATCAATTTTCCACCTCGAGAACGAACATGTCGGTAGAGTTTTCTTGGATTTCTCCTCAATTCGGACTCCACTGACTCCACATATATCTCATGATCAATCCTCTGATGTTGCTTACAGAGGCGTCTATAATGAATGAACTCAGCCTCCCACCTGAGACTACCAGTCTTTTTAAATTTGCGGTGAGAGAAGCTTTTTTTCTTCAGCAACTTTTTTAAATACGGAGAAAACCAGGAGGGAAATGTTGAATTGGTATGCTTCTTTAGGGGAATGTAATGATCCATTCCCTCCTGCACCGCCGTGGTGAACTGAAGAACCTGATAATTGACGTCAGATGATTGCAGGATAGGGGACCAGTCGAACGTAGAAAAGTGGTTATATAATCCCTCATAGTCACCAGCAGCGAAGTTATGCAGTTTGCCTAGATAAGTGAGACTAGCAGCCGGTATACGGCTGACAGGTACACTCAAGGTTATAGCCACTTCAAGTGCAGGATGATATTTGTCTGTCGGTACCAAAGGGAATCCACTCTTAATAACAGAAACGTTATCAATGTCTGAGAAACAAAGGTCAAGCATAGCGCCTTTACTATTTTTAACCATGCTAAACTGATTCAGGGCCATGAAAGAGGCAAAGTCAACAAGATGATCGGCCTTCTTTGCACCATAATAATTACTTGAAACAACACTGTGAGTTTCCCAGCATACACCTGGTACATTAAAATCGCCAATTATTAATAGTTTGCATTCACCCAGTTTGTCTGCTATATCCTCAATTCCAAGGAGACAATCATTAAACTCCTCAGGTTCAATGTACGGGGGAAAATAAAAAGTACCTATCACAACGCGTTCTCTATTATCACACTCCAGCTCTACCCACACAGATTCCGAATAAGTCTCAAGATCGGCGCGCCTGCTGCACTTCAAAGACCTATCGATTGCAATCAAGACACCGCCTCCCGTTTTCTTTCCGCGAGATAAATCACGATCACTGCGATGCACGAGAAAATCCGACGAAAAATACTCCCCAGACAGTATTTCTGGGCATAACCAGGTTTCCGTGATACAAAATATAGAAAAATCAGTACATATAGCATTAGAAAAGAATTCACTGGCCTTAGTACGAAGGCCGCGAACGTTCTGATAATAAATGTGCGTGCTAGTCATTTGCAGGCAAGATGGTTGGGGGATCACTCTATACGTTCATTCTCATCATGCACGCGGCTTTCCAGCAGCCGGCCCTGAAATTCCCTGAAGAGGCAGCCCTCCGGCCAGATGTTCGGGTCGAACAACGCCTCAATGTCGTCGTCCACAGCAGCGACGTGGAATGAAGAGTACCCACCATAGCGTGTCTTCAGCTTTGTGCATCGAAGCTCCCTTGGGCCAAAGAATTGTCCCAGATGTTCTCTGACGTCCGCCGAAGAACAGTTGGCGTCCAAACGTGTCACGAAGACCGCTCTGGAATGTCGCACAGACACCGATGCGGCGGTAATTCCCCCATTCTTAGAACTTCCCTTAAAGAATGGCCGCTGGGGAATGGAGCCGGGGGAACGAAGTCCAGGGACCTTTCTCGCACTGTATTCCGTCAAGCCAGGCGGAGCCGCTGAGCTGCCAAGGGCCAGTGGACCGGTCTCTCCCCTATCTCCTCCCTCGTCTCGATTGCTGTGAGCAGCTGAGCCACCGGCCCCCCTGCCTGCGTCGCTGAAGCGGCAACGGAGGGAAAGCCCGCCAGCAACTCCGGCGTCGTCTCGCGGAAGGCTCTGCCGCTCAAGGTTAACCGCCTCTGGTCACGTTGATGCTCGGGGGGCGAACGGGGAGTCACGGCGCACGCCTCGCTGAAGGAAACAGGTTCTTCAGACACCGTCGATGTCGTTTTCCCCTTGGGGAATGGGGCGGCTCCTCCTCCTCCCAGCACGGAAGCACTCAGATCATGGCGGCCCGCCACGCCAGCGTGGGAAGGCGAGGGTACCCCGACGTACCTCGGGCGATGCCGGAGGTCCCGTAGCTCCGTCTGGATGTTGCGCAACATCACCGACTGAATCTCGGAGCTCCTCGTCAGCTCGCTGCGAAGACGAGCATTCTCCTCCCTCACAGCCGTCATCTGGTCCGTCAGGAAAGAGATGCCGTTCAATGCGTCGGCCAGCAGGTCTCGGAGAACAGCCACCGAAGTCGCGGAGTCCACGCCGAGCCGGCCCGGGCAGGGTGAGTCCTGCTCGTCGTCAGGCCTAGCTTCGTCCGAGCTAGGACTATGCGTGCGCTCGACGGAGGTGCAGTCGTTGCATATAAATGGGCTTACCCCAGTCAGCATTCGTCCAACCTCGCTGTCCGGAAGCATGACACACTTCTTGTGCGTGCGTTTTCCGCACTCTTTGCATCGGAGATACTTTTGTTTGCCGTAAAAAGGCTGGGAGCACCCGCCGCACTTGTCCTTACTGCCCGCCATCTTGCGAAGCAAGATGGCGGTGCGTAGGACAAGTGCGGCGGGTGCTCCCAGCCTTTTACGGCAAACAAAAGTATCTCCGATGCAAAGAGTGCGGAAAACGCACGCACAAGAAGTGTGTCATGCAATAATAATAATAATAATAATAATAATAATAATATTAATAATAATAATAATAATAATAATAATAATAATATTTAATGCAGGTGCTTCAAATACAACTATATACACTATCGGAACTGTCAAAAGCCCTAAAGGCTTGTAGGACTAGTTCCCTACAGATCACTTAAGGCGCACTCAAAGCAAGTTAGTATACAACTTTCAGAGATCTAGAACGCGTGACAGAGAGAAATATATACAAACAGAGGAGTAGTGCACAGCGCACAAAAGTCACATCAAGTAGAAGAAAAAAAAATTAATTGGCACTTTAAAAAATGTTGTCTAGGCAAATAGTCTTCAATTTACGTTTCAAAGCTCCTCGAGAACTTACGTCGAGGAGAACAGAGGGGAGGTTGTTAAAAATATGGGATACATAATAAAGGCGAATAATAATAATAATAACCCTTTATTTTGTATCATGCCCCAGAACAACCTATTGGTTACAGTGTGGTGGCACATAAAAAGTTTAAAAAAGGGGAAAAAACACATATGTGTTTATATGTCTAGAGAACCCGAGATTGGTCTGCGGGAGTACGGTGACTTTGGTTGACGCGATAAAAAAGGTTTTTAACATGCATCATGCAATAGTAATTACTCGACCTTACGCAGGTGCGAAACTCGTTCCGATCTAAACGGGCAGTGTAATGGGATAGATCCGCAGCAGTAAGAGTTTTGTTCCTCGTGCTTCGAGTTGTGGTGTGCAAACAAACTCGGCCACCGATTCCCTGCCTAAATATTTGCCTTAATTACGATTCAAATATATCCCATTTTCCGCAGAATTGCTTAGGAGAATGGTTGACTGTAAAAAAGAGTGCTTCATTGGGCGAAAAAGCGCCAAATATTTCACACCGCGATCAAGCTAATTTTTCCACAAATTTCCAAGGTCGAAAACAGACTTACCACAATGGACGCCGTGATCGGTCCTCGGATAATCCAGAAGTAAGATTTTGTGTCATTTGTTGTCCAGCAACTAAAATGGCAGACGGGAAAACGAATCAGCATTATTTTCCGAAAACAGCGTCTGGACGAGAAAGAGTATGGGTGTCATATACTTACTACGTGTCTTCAAGCATTGCTCTTACTGCTACCCAAGGAACAAGGAACAGTATGGGAAGCCCTGCACATTTTACACAAAACTTTTCAGAGTTGCGATGTGGTAATGATGACAAAAAAGTGGCGAATCGCATCTAGAAACAATTTAATAAATACTTACTGCGATAAGAGTAAGCACCACACTTGGCCTTCTTTATTTTACACTAATCTTCGAATAAATTCGAAGCAAAATCTACTCAAAACGTTTCTCAATAGAAGTGTTTAACTTTTGATGACGCTAGAGTAGTGAGATCTTGAAAGCGTGGGTCAATTACAACTAATTTAAAAGCAATCACCTCGGCAGGCAGTTGAAAACGAAGTGCAATACTCTGAATCCTTCTGGGGTACGCAATTGTTCTGAGAAATTGCTAGCGAACTAAATACGTCACTTGATATGATATGTCCGAGATACGAGGAGCACTGGCTACTCTGTCAGCAAAAATAAGTGAGAGATATTTTCACTGGAGTAGTAAGCCTAAGAAAAATATGACTTACCCCAACCAAGAGCGACGTATCGTATAATCCCCGAACTGTCCGTGAAGAAGGCGAGGAAGACGAGACTGTGTAGGTACAGTCCCTCCATGAGGATCCAGCAGTAGTTGGCCATCAGCACGTAGTGCCAGAAGCTCGTGAACACCTTGCAGTCCACGTTCTGAAAAGCAAAAAAAAGAAAGCGATGTGCCATTTTTTTTTCACGACACGCATTCTATCTTAAAGTGAGCATTTCGCACAGAAAAACTAATGAACCTTTGCAGACACGAACACCGCGTGGCATATCTGTCTGAATGGCCAGGAAGTGATTTCGGGAATCAGGTAAAATGCAATACTCTATGCTCTTTTTCACTTTAGATGTATCCACAGCCGACGCTACAATCCAACGGAGCCTTTCAAGCAATGGCAAAAGTTCATCGTCACGGCGCTAGTTTCTTTTTGGCGTGTTGCCTATCCCCGGCTAAGCCTATCATCACCTAAAAAAAACGTAGGATGACGGAGCATTTACTGTTGGTGATAGATTTGATCGGCTATAGGAAACGCATAAATGCGATGGGTGATGTGACCCTTTTTGCGCTCTTTAATTTGATCGAGCACCTGGTGCGTTTGTTTACCTCCTAAAGGCGACCACGTGCTCTTGTTTGCCCCGACCTCAACCAATGAAAGCGCGCGCTTGGCCGTGCTCGTCATCGTGCGTTGCTTGTGCGTTGTCCATGTTGCCTTTTGATTGGCATGTTCCTACTTGCGTGCCGATGCGCCAAAGACATATGTTGGAACACTTGTTGGCCGCATAGTATGGTTAGAGTCAGGGACAGCTTAAAGGAATATTAAAACGCTTCCGTATTTAACAAAGAAAAAAACCCTCTTAAATCGTCTTTATATGGCATTCACGAGTACGAATATTTGGCGATGCTGGCAATAAGAAGTTAAGAAAGTGTAGGTGAGTGAATCGTGTACTCGCTCGGGACGAATTGGCCAGTGTCTTAGGAATATCAAAGTCATATTTCAGATTGACGCGCCAAGTAGCCACAGCGGGGCATTCCGAATAGCGCTGAAGCCCAACCTTCCAGACGCGCTTGGTGTAAGGAGGGAATCATGACGTAGTATACAGATATCTCAACGTTTCCGCGCCTTCCGCAAGCCTTACTTGTGCAATCAAAAAGCGCTGCGCGCTCTCCCTCACAAGGCACGCGCGCGGCACGCGCAAGGCAGCTGAGACCTCTGGGTATGACGTCCGACCCAGCGGTTTGTTCTTCGTTTTTTTTTTTTTTTTTTAGACTTATAGATACGCTTGAATCAAATACTCGTAATATTCTAATTCACAGAACAAAATATGCTAAAATTTACATCTAACTCGATTTTAATACACGAAATGCTTTTTAACGCCACATTCCAATCCTAAAATTTTGTCCGTCCTTTCGTCTTTCCGTGCGTTCGTCCGTCCGCCCTTCCGTCCGCGCATTTTCCGCTAAATTTAGCGGGGGAAGTGGCGTAGCATGACGTTACGTGACGTCACTTGACCTATAGACCTTGGAAAAATGGACGCCACGTGACCTATGCATCAACTCAGTTTTCCCGATAAATGTAGAGGCAAAATTCACGTCTTGTGTTCAAAACATCAATTCCGAGCTACGTTAAATTTAAAGGAAAATTCCACGCTTTTCGACCTAGACACGAATCCAGTTTCCCCGCTAAATTTAGCGGCAAAAATAAACCTCACGTGGCATGACGTCACGTGACCTATGATCCCATTCACTTTCCTCTTTAAATATAGCGGCGGAAATATACGTCACGTGACACACGATTCCCTCGCCAATTCCCTCGCCAATTCCCTATAATGCATTTCATGCATTAGGACTCTGAAGGTAAAGGTTAGCACCTCTTCAGCTTCCCTCTAGGAAAGGCAGGGCCTGCAGAATCCGGGGCGTGTTATTATTGTTGCGACGCATCTGCGATTGCGGCATTAGCTCATAAGAACAGCGAATAACGAATCACACAGAAAAAGGCGCGAACATATTAAGCCACGCACCGCGTTTCCTAAACTGTCAGTTACTGTAGTATACGAAACATTATTTATTTATATAGAATAAACTTGTTCTTATTTAAGTGTGATATTTTTTTCTTATTTGCTAGAGTGTTATTATCCTAGAATATCGCTATCATAACAACAGGACATAACCTTGTCTGAGCGCACTTGCAGGTGTTTGGCCTGACGATTGGTTTCTACAACTAAATTCTGTTTGGTCCTTTCTTCAGAAGGACAAGTAGTATTTACCATTCAATTTTCAAGAATTATGTAAATAATAAATCTCCTAGGGAGTAAAAGTATCCGCAAGTATCCGTCGACAGCCTAGACCTTTTACATTTACCTCGTTTGACATTGAACTTTAACGATTCCCCCTTAAAACGCTAAACATACGACTGATGTGTGTTTACCGCTCTTTGCATGCTCACAAGTGTTCTCAGACACCATTTTTTATTGCACTGCACTGATGCCAAAGGCCTTCTCCTCGAGACTTATGGGTACGTCGAGTATAATCAAGGGCTTACGAGTGTAGAAAAACGCGAGCATTTTAACGAATTGCATGCAACGCTGAAATTCGTTAGTGAGCTCCTGCTTAGAATGGACCAAGCGCAGGCATCTGTACACGCGTCACTAAATGAAGCTACGCAAAACCAGGAATCTATCAACGTGTCTATAACTATAAAACACGCGACTGGTCGAGGTTAAGAGGATATCGCAGCTCCCAAGCCCAATGCAATTCCAATAGCAAATTTTTGATATTTTTTCTCAGAAACTGCCGAACGGATTGAATTAGGAATGGTTTTATTAGAAAGATAAGAAAAAACTGAGTAAGATTGTGGCACTACTTCTTTCGACCTAAATGTTAAATTGTTTTTACGGAAACTTAAACTTGCTTGGAAAAGCCCTTTTTTCGTTCCGTTCTTCTTGAACGTTTAAAAATAAACCAGGGTCTAAATACCAATTCAGGCGCCACAATATTAAAGACCACGACTTTTTGAATATATCTCTTACAAGCTCTTTTTTCCAGAGATTCTCATTGTGATAATTTTTAACTAAGTTTGTAGCCCATCAAAATGCCAGAAATCCATCTGTCAGCTGGCGCCATCTATAAGCGTGTCGCGAATACTACATTTTGAAATTGCGCAATGTGTTATTGCGCCCCGGACTACTTGCACCTTCAAGGTCGTTGGGCTGACGGTCGGGATTTTGAGGGAGAGTGCCTCTCGAAACTTTTGTTTCTTCTCTTTTTTTTTGTTTTGTGTTTTTGGGCGGGCGAAGGTATTTTGCGTGTTATCGCGATAGTGAGTAGTAGGTTGTCCATCGCCCGAGCGCGTCCTTGGGAGGATGTTCCGTTCTTTGTTGGTGTTTTGGGGTCGCACGAATGCGAATGAAAGGTCTCTTGTTTTTTCCTTTTTTGTTCAGCGGCGAAGATATTTGTCGGATGGGTGTGAGTCCTTAGCTTTCAATCGCGAGAGCGCGTCATTGGGAGGATGTTCCGTTCTTTGTTGGCGTTTTCGGTCACGAAAATGGGGGTGAAAGATTTTACGCTTCAAGCGGTCCTTGCGTGAGGCCTGAAGTTACCAAATGCCGACCGACAAAAGCTACCGAAGCTTCAAAGGGTCGATACTGTCTTACCACTTCTTTCTGTTCGAACTTGAGAGGTGATTTGATCTGGGGATTTCAAATAAAGTATTCTGCAGAGATGCATTTAAAAAGTTTGCATATTTTAAACGCGGAAGAAACATATGTGAGTTCGTCGATTTTGTTTTAATTTCGACATTCGCCTTGCATATCAACTTGTGGAGGCTGATTTCTACCGTAATAAAACAAACATCGCGAAAATTTCTTCAGTAAAGCTAAAAACAGAATAAGCTTTTTGGTAGTAGCCGTCCTCTTTGTCTGACTCTTTCGTATATTTTTTGAATCTATTACCAACGCGCTCAATCCAAGTCTATTTGGAAGTTGTGAAAGTCTCGCGCTGAAGATTCTTTGCTTGACCCAAACCAACACACTCTTGATTCAGTATTTTATGAAATAGAGGCGAACGTATTAGACAAGAGCCCGCACACCTTTTATTATTGTCCGCTGTTACTGTTGGGCAGCGAAGAAAATCTCACCGGAGAACGGGCGGCAAAGAAGAGCTCACCGGAGAGAAGCTCACCGGTGAAATGCTTACCGCAAAACCGACAAATGCAGAGAAGAGCTCATTTACGAAATATATTATTCAACATTGAAAATTCAATATTTTCGGCACTGTTCGCACTGCGGTGTTTATATTTAAAACTCATGTACGCACTTTGCTCACCGCTCATATTGCGCGTTTTGTGTGTTCGTATATTTGTAAGAGCAAGCGTTCTCGTTCAGTTCCAAAAGAATAGCTTACTTTCTAAGAAAAATGGGGAAGAGGCAGACGAATCCAGTTTTGCAGAATGCGAACAATTAAAAAAGTGGGTAACGCGTTTTTTTTTTCAGTTAACTTTTGCATGGAGACAGAACATTGCCTCAAAGTTGACTACTACGAACAGCAACAATGTGACCTCCATCTCGGCACCCGACGACTCCTGACCTCCCAAAAAGTATCAAGTCCGTCTTAGGCCACATCACCGAAACAGGTCGTTGTTTACTACGAAGCAAAAGAAAAACGGAACATAATATTGACGCGTGCGCAGCTGGTCAGGTAGGCGGCGCGCCCGTAGCCTAACGGTTACCGTGCTTGCCTTCCACGCAAATGGCCGAGGTTCGATGATAGAACCCTGTTGCTTATTCGAGGTTAGAATGTTCTACGCGCCGATCCTTCTACGCCGATTGTTCCAGAAGCCCACGCGCGTACATAAGGGGCTCCGCGTGGCGAGCCGCAGTCAGTCTCGATCCTGCTGCTTCGCCGACATCGACGCCTGCGACGATAATCTTCTATTTTGTTCTCCCGATTAAACGTTTAGTTTCTTCAGTTATTCGTGACAATATCTTTTTTATTTGGATGCAAAGAAAAAACACTATTTACAAAAACGAGAAGCGATCTGGCCAGAAACCATGATGTTTGATAAAACGGCGTTCTACGAAACAGCTTCGATGAAATTGGCTTCAATTAAATGGCGTTCAATTAAATACCTTCGATAGAACAGAGTTCGATAAAATATCGAGAGCTGCAAAGAAATAATGTTAGATCGGTTTTTAAAGGTGAGCTTTTTTTCGCATCTATCAAAAGTCTGGTGAGCTCTTCTCCGCATCCGCCGGATTTCTGTGAGCTTATCTCCGCCGGAGAACAGCGCAACACCGAGAAGCTCACGGGAGAAAAGTTCACCGCAAAACTGACAGATGCTGAGATAAATCTACACAAGACTTATATGATCAAGCTTTTAAATTTAGTATTTGCGGCTCTACTCTGGGGGCCCGGGGAACAGAAATGGAGATATATTCAAAATTCGTATATTACAGACACCAATAGGAATGAAGAAGCAGGATGGGAACAATTAACGAAGTGATAGACACGTATTTTTTCTATGAAGACATTGCCTCAACGTTGAGTTCTATGAACAGTAACGAAGTGACCTCGTCATTGCACCCGACGACCACGGAGGGCTCCCAAATTATGTCAGGACCCATCAGCACCAAAAATCCTAAGTTACCACAAAAGAAAAAAAAGATACCGAAAAGAAAGTAAGTATTATCTATATACTAAAAGAATGCGCCATTTCCGAAAATGAAAATAGGTGAGTTTCCACTGCTTTCATGAAGAAGCCGGTAAGCTTTTTTCCGCGTCGGTCCGCTTTACGGTGAGTTTTTCTTCTATTAGCTTTTTTGGAGATTCGTGACTTTGGCATCGACCTGCACCTGCTTTAAATCGGAACCGCAAAAAGATAGCACGTGCCTGAAAAACGATGCCAGTTTTCAGTCATCATATTTTCACAAAGCGAGGCATCTAAGGTTCTGTTGCGCACTAGGTCAACCGGACCTGGGACCGGTCATTTCATTGAACTCCGTTTCATTGAGTGCGTCATAAGTTTCTGCCAATAAAATTTTTAAATTTCTACTTCTTTGAAATTCTTGAATCTTGCGAACTATGAAGTCATTTCTCATTGTCCTCTCGTACGACAGACGCTTAGATGGCACGACAAAGGACACGCCTGGTGTTGTAACCAAGCAAATAAATTCAAAATTCCACCACCAAATTTTTTTTTTGGTTAGCAATGTATTTTTTTTTTTTTGCGTTATTAGGATTTTTTGTTTAAAAATACCGGACAATTGTTGCAATTGGACGTTTCGGTACGGGACGACCACTTTTTCGATGAAACGGTGTTCGATGAAATGTTCTGAAACCCTACGCGTTTCCCGTTTTTTTTTCTTTCTTTATTTTAGGTTTTTTTTTAATTATTGCTTTGCTCGACGACAACTCAGGCGCAGATTTGTAGCCCCCCCCCCCCCTCTTTTTATTTCTCCTTAACGACAAGCGGACAAAACACAAAAAAGCCCAGACACCTCGAATGCCATACAACGACGCCTACCCCAGCCACAAGCCAGTGGAACTTTAAGAGTAGCGTTATTCCCAGCGCAAAGAGGGAGCCGGCCCGAAACAAGCCAGAAACCAAAACTCAGCTAATGTTTGCTGAAATTTGGACTATATCTTTCGGTGCAGCTATTTCATGGTTTTAGACTGGAAGCGGTTATATTATGCGAGAAAAAACACTGCGGAGGTGACCGTACATGGCTCATAGCTTTACTGACACTCAAACATTCCACTTTATCTCAGTTTCGCTTGACATAGAATTGGCTCATTTCGGAAAAAAAAAAGAAGTTGTTTACCTATGATCTCGTAAAAAAGATAATCACATGACCCCAAAAAGCGCCCAGCGCCCCTTGACGCTGTTACTTGGTGCCACGGCGTTTCTTACATTGATTTGAGGCGGCAGTCGTCGAACCAAACAAAACAACAACAAATGCGGCGCTCGGGTAAAAGATGCTGGGGCCTTAGTAGCAATTCAGTTTTGCGAAGTGATTAATCGGAATATTCTTTTTTTATAGTTTTGTTACATTTGAATTACGCTTTGATCAGTACGTATACAAGACGCAACACTATCTAAACATCTGGTAATTCATTTTTTGACATTTCGGCAGTACATCATATAGTTATGCTTCCGTGCAATTTAGAAATCGCACACCTATTTAGAAGTCAGGGTTACCGTTGAAATAAAACGAAATCGGGTGCTCAGCGAAAAAAAGCTGGGGCTCAAATGGCTGCTGATTGTATCGCGAACTGATTAATTTCGTTTCTTTTTTCGCACAAGGATATCAGACACTTTTTGAGTGAGTAGCTTTATTTTTCAAAGCACTGCTTCGCGGGAATGAAAAGTGAGCACTGAGGGGCCGCTATTTAGGACGCAATGCCATTCCGACTTGTGGTAGATTATTTCGCAACATTATGACACAACGCCATGAAAGAAATGTATGGCATATTTCGTTTTTGTAATGACGATATCAACAATCTACATGCTATTTGGAAATCGTATCGTACGAAAAATCTCGACGCACGGAACAGCCTAAAAACAAAACGTTTAAAAAAATGTTTCTTTTCATTTTCGTTTTTTTTTTATCTGGTAAGAATGGTACAAGGGGCCCACTTTGCAATGGCTTTGGAAACCCACACCTTTCTCCGATATTCTCTGTTTAACTACAGAACAAAAAAACTGCCATTCTCGCAGCTCGCACGGCGGCAGGACGGAGTAGGTAAGTCCGTGGGGTGGGGGGTGCTTTCAGGGTCAAGCCGTCCGCTGATAACCGGAACAAAAAGACGAGCTTTTTCTTTATTTTTATTTGGGAGCAGCACTATATCGCGTAAGCAGATGGGTGGAAAGGCTTCCACCCCACCGCCATCTGGATTCCGGAATAGTTCCTATCGGAGATGAAATCCTACTGCTATATCCTCTTAAAGCTAGAACTACTACCACCAATCAACCTCAGCAAGAAGCTCTCATGGCACTAAGCATGACTGAAGATGTGCAGTAAGGAAACTGGGTTCTGAGGTTGCGTCTAGACGATGCAAAGTATTACATACAGTGGGATACATAATCTTCTTATGGATTTCTGACACTGTTTTTTAAAGTTCGGCACAAACACAGGAAACTATTTTAAATATGCCTAGACGATCGCTACGTTTTCAGGTAGCGTATGAAGCCATTAGTAAAGCTCATAGAATTGGTAAATTGTGTCAGCTCAAGTGCTGCCCAATAATCTTAAAATTCGCCTCTTACAAAGTAGCATATCACATTCTGCTTTCAAGATTATCTTAAAATACTAATCACGTTACACTGTGCGAAAACTACTCACTAGCAACACGTCCTGCGCGAAAAAAGAAAAAGATTTATATAATCGGCGAAAAAAGATGCCCGACTTTCAAACTTAGTTACAATAAAACCATATTTACAATAAACGGCATGCTTTTGATTCGGAGAATAGCAGTGTGTACGAAATTGGTCCCGTCGCATCACCAGTAGTGGACGCCACTCACGTTTCGCCCTCTGCAATTGAACTATCTGGGCCACCAAAAGTTGAATACCACGCTGCGAGGAAAGAGTTTCTTTCGCATGTCACAGATCTCTGAGTGCGTTTTTCAAATATTAAAGTATAATTAAAAAACGAGACAAATTGTGCTCATTTGTTGTTCCTATATATAATCATGACATTGTTATAACGAACACTTGGCTTTCTTGAAAAGTGTGTCGCTGTGAACGTTTTGAAGGACCTAAGAAATACAAGATTTACAGAAAAAACACAAAAGATTGGTGCGGTGGTTGTGTTTTAATTGCCGTAGCAAGTGACACTCAGTGATTTTGTTTGAGCACAATGAGTGATTTAGAAATTATTTGAGTGTTTATCGGCAGTAACCATAAATGATGGATTATGAGCATTAGTTGTAGGCTATTCTTATCATCGTCATTCTTTGTTCGAGCTATGCGCCTCTCCCGAAATAATATTGTAATAGGCTTTCCCAGTTCGCCAATTTTACTTTTTGGAGAAAAATTATCCTTCTAGATATTTTCACAAACAATATTCCATGTGCTTTTCATTCTTGATCCTAAATCAATTACTTTGTTAGCCTTTGCATAGATTGTAATTTTAATCTACTAGTTACCAAACACATAAGGTTACATCACTAACAGCAAACGTGTTGTATCTTGTTCTCAACCCACCCGGAGATTGCAGCACCCATATTGTATCTTCCAACTTGAGTGGTAATTATGTGTTTTACTTCTATGCAAAAACAACAGCTGGCAAAACGATGAACACGCGTAAAGAAAATACAAGATTATGCCATTGCTGACAATGAGAAAAGTAACCATGGCCTTGCATTTCTTTTTTCAAACATTTTTAATATACTTCCTAAATCGTCGAGTTAAAACAACTGCAATATATTAAAGAATTAATTTTCTTGATAACCAAAACATTACTATAAAAACGGGTCTTGAAATCCCACAGTCCATGTGGTTTAACATTACATTGAAAGGCCTCTCAAATAAATAAAGAACCTATTTCGTAATATCCCCTCTCCAGATATTATTAATGCGAAAGCATTAATTGTCGAATGAAGCGAACCGGCGTTATCTGCCTTTGAAGCCGCGCAAAACGGAACCTAAATTCCCCTCTCCCATGAAGAGAGACCTGTAGTCTGCAGCACAGAATTGATGGATAAACTCCCATTGGCTGACCGGCGGTATAGTTTCAAGGAAGTCCACCCCACAGAAAAGCCCTTTCCACGGCGCAGCGGCACGGTCGCCGGTAAGAGGGAGAGGGTGGCCTGGCTCTACAGAGCACCTGGCCGCAGAGAACGCCCGGGCAGCCTCCGCAGAGGTCACCCGGCCGGGTTCAGCGCGGCACGCAGTTTGTAGGAATAAGCTACGTATACGAATGATTTCTCATTCCTACACGTTAGCAGTCTTAAGAGTCTTTGTAGTTTTCAGAGCACAGCTCTTATGCGTCCGTTTCAGCGTATAGCGGCGTCGCCGTCGCCGTCGGCGTCGGCGTAACCGGCCCGCTAAATTTAGCGGGAAACTGAATTGGTGTTGGGGTCAAGTGACGTCAATTTTCCAGTTAAATCTGTCGGTGAAACTGAATTTGTTCATGGGTGATGTGACTCAAAGATATGTGACGTCATCTTCCCCGCTAAATTTAACGGGCAAATTGAATTGGTGCCGAGGTCACGTGGTGTCAATTTTCCAGCTAAATTTATTGGGGAAACTGTGGTGGAGGGGAGGGTACGGATGAGGAGGGGAGGTACGGAAGAGGAAGACGTCACGGCATGCAGGAGGAGGAGGAGGGGAGGGAAGAGGAGAGGAGGACGGGAGGAGAGAAGGAGGGAGGAGGAGGGCATACCCTCCCCTCCTCCTCCTCAAGAGCTGCGCTCTCATTTCACATTAGAGATTTGTAAACGTCTCAGTTGTTTTCATTCTTGGCCAGCAAATCTGCTCGCTTGCACATTTGCATTAATTGCATTATAATCATTACATTAAAATGCAGGCCGTTCACCCTTGTTGGTTCTAGACTGGTGGCAGCTGACAAAACCAGTTTGCTCTACTCACGTCTAAATCCCGGTTAGCTCAGCTAATACAACGCTCCACTGGAAATAGAGAGGTCCCTGGTTCGATACCAGGAGCCGGCGCATTTTTTGGCCGCACACAAGTAACCTACCTTTGTTTGGAAATCTGTATTTGTCCTTTGCCTCCCTTGTTCCCCTTCTCCACGAATTAATTTCGTCATTTTTGTCCAGCTCACTTGCACCTTTGCTTGAATTGCATTATCATCATAACCTTAAAATGCAGGCCGTCCACCCTTGTTGGTGTTAGACTGGTGGCAGCTGATAAAACCCGTTTCCTCTACTGACGTCTAACTCCTGGTCAGCTCAGTCGGTAGAGCGCTGCACTGGTAATGGAGAGGTCGCTGGTTCAATAACAGCACCAGGGGAATTTTTCCGGTCGCGCACCAGTCACCTAGTTGTGTTTGGAAATTTGTGTTTGTCTTTTGTTCCCCTTGTTGCCCTTCTCCAGGGATTATTTTCGTCATTCTTGTCCAGCTCGCTTGTACCTTTGGATTAACTGCATTATCGTTATAGCCTATTTCGTGCCTCGAAGTTCACAACTTGTCAACGCCGTTGGACCCTTTATCACACTGATAAAACCCCTCGAAGAAGCCAAATTAACCTTTTTCAATAAATATTTGTCTACAATGTTCAATACAAAACCTCACTGAATTCGGAAATATAACGAATAAAACGTATATTTAAATTTTACACTTAAAACCCCAATTGGCATTAATGTATCCAGCAATGCATGTGAAGAAGTACAGAACCGTGTGTTTCGTTGTGTCATTCACTTGCGACAGCATCTTATATACCTTGTCGATGAAGAGCGCTGATAATATTTTTTATGGATCCTATTTTTCTTGATTGAGGTTGTTGTCGGTCATGCAATAGAAAATCTAAGATTTATATGTCCAGCGGGATTGAATGAAGCTAATTCTAAGTTTCTTAAAGATACTAAAGTTTTTCCTCTCTTTTAACCAAAATGTACAAAAATCTGAGTTACCGCTGAATGTCCACTCCTTTCCTTCGTGTGCTTGTTTTTTTCTGTGTTCAGCTGACCTGATTGCCAACTGTACAAAAATCTATCCAAAATTCTGATATGCCTTCAGACTGGAAGGCAGGGAACGTGGCACTCATTCTTAAAACTGGCGATACACATTCCTTCGTAGTTATCGCCCCAATCTAAATAACCAGCGATCCCTGTAAGGTTCTTCAACCATCTCATTGCCTCTCACCTTGTAAATTTTTCTAGAGACTCGCAACATTTTTAGCACAGTCAACGTGGGTTTTTAGTAATATAGTCGTGCGAAACACCGCTCGTATCATTCATCCATAATCTTTATCATATTCTAGACCGAAGATCCCAGGCGGGCTACATTTTTTCTCGTTTTGCTAAAATGGTTGATAAAGTGTTTCACCAACTTCTGCTTCACAGACCTTCGCAGCATAACATAGACGCTAACGTCCATGAATGAATTTATTATTTTTATCTAATCGGTCACAATTTGTTACTGCCAATAATTGTAACTCTTCATGTGTCTTTGATGCTTCCTGTGTTACCCAACAGTCTGTTTTGGAGCCATTGCTTTAATCATTTATAGTAGCGACCTTCAAACAAAAATTTCCTCATAGTTGTGCCTGTTTGCTGACGATATTGTTATTTACCGGCAAACGCAAGATCATTATGATATAGATATAATCTAGTCCGACATCAACGACGCCTCCCGTTAGTGTCACGTATGATCTATGAAACTCAGCACTAACAAATGCAAGTACATCCGTGTATCTTCCCAGTCTCACGAGAAGCATCATTGCCACCGTCGAGTCACCGGCAGTCACCGGCGAGGAACGAACCAGGCAACATCGAAACGCCAAGCCAGCACAGAAAGCCGTTCCCGCAAACTTCTTCGGTGACCACAATAACCGCGTCGAGGTACGTTTTGTGTACTCCGCAACGTCACGCTGTTCATTTACCTCGGCAACTTAATCTGACATGCTGCTTCTGATTTTGTAGGTAAGCACTGTTTTCGCTGGCTCTTCACCGCGTGTTTGACTACTTGCATTCCGCTGGTCTGCTGTCGTGTTGCTTTGTGTTGTTGCCTCTTTTAGCATCTTTTCGAAATGAGTGACTGCATCTCATCCCAGAAACCGGTGGCATCTGAAAGTTCTTCCATTAAATGCTCAGAGTGTGAGCACTGTTATCCCACTGAGAAGTGCTCTGGGGTTACAAAAACGTTTCTTAAGTCAATGCCACAGGAGAGTCTCGATCACTGGGTATGCAACACTTGCAAATTGCACTCTCGACGTTCGTGTACTTCTTCGCTAGAGTCTCAGTCTGCACGGGAGGGCCCTCTGACCTCGCAAGTTCAGACAGCTAAATCATCGGTGCCTCCAGCTGTAATTGCGGTTGGCCAGAACCAAACACAAAACACCGAACTGAATGTAGCAAACATGTTGGTGGCTATGAATGCAAAGCTGGACACGCTCCTAAACTTGAAGGCAACGGTGGATGGTATGGAACACTCCCTTCAGCATATGTCGGAGAATTACGACGATGTGTTGAAACGTCTTGGTGAGCAACACGAGGAAATAAAAGACTTGAAGAAAAGGGTCACAAACTTAGAGAAATCAGGGGCCGGAGCTGGAATTGATCAACTGAAGCATGAAGTTCACGACCTGGAACGGAGGAACCGCAAACAAAACTTAGAAATACACGGGATCTCCACAAGTGAAATTGAAGACCTCATGGCCAAACTAAATGAGCTGGCAAGGCAACCTGATGTTCCCGACTTGACTCAGATCAAGTTGTTGTAACGCACAGACTTGCTTCACGTCCAGATAAAACACCCGGAATCATTGTTCGCTTTGCTAACCAGGCGACGCGAGGCCTGCGGCTAGATAAACGGTCAAACCTGAAACGTGCTCGAAGCAAGATTTTTATTTCGGAAAACCTGACACAGCAAGAAAAATCGCTTCTCTGGGAAACAAAGGAATGGGCAAGGGCGAAGGGGTATCAGTTTGTCTGGTATAGGAATGGAAAGGTCTTCGTAAGGGAGAAGGATGGGGCTCGGTCCTATCTAATAGCAACAGAGGATGACATGTCAAAACTAGACTAATTTCGTTGCTCTTTCAGTTGGTTACTCTAAATTTGTTTTTTTTTGTTTCTAAACATGAATGACAAGCCATATTTGTCGCCACGTGAAGTTGGGCTTATTTTTAAACACCAACACAATGTACCGTTTAGTCTGTTTCACCTTAATGTTCAATCGGTAAGAAATAAAATCGAGGAACTCGGCATCTTTTTGGGGAGTTTTGATTTTATGTACGATGTAATTATGTTAACCGAAACATGGTATAGACCAGGGGATGAAGTTGACGCTTTAGAAAATTATGAACATTTCAATTTATGTCGTAATTATAAACAAGGTGGCGGTGTATGCATGTCTGTAAAAAAGCTTTTAGTGTGTCGCGATTGATGATTTTCCGATTATCACAAATGACTACGAGATGCTGACGTTAAAACACCATAAATCTGTATTTTGTGTTGTTTATCGACCGCCAAGTGGAAATATTACTGCTTTTCTTGAATTTATTGGTGTGTTTTTTAGGTTTATTTGTGAAAATTAGTTTATGGTTTTTTGTGGTGGTGATTTCAACATAAATATGCGTACGTCTTCTCCACGTCAACTAGAGTTCCTTTTTTATTTCAGTCGTACGGTTTGCTTAATGTTATTGTACAGCCTACCGTATTACACCTAATCATGAAGCATTGCTCGATCTGTGCTTAACAAATGTGCGCGAGTCCGACATAATCTCGGGAGTAGTGGGAGAAACCATTAGTGACCTAGTGACCATCTGCCAATTTATATGCTTGCTGACATAGGCTTTAAGAGGAAGGAAATTAGTTCACAAGATGTTTAATTTAAAAACGTAAGCGCAAAAAACATTGAAAACTTTGAACAACAAGTAAACTCTGAGGACTGGGGAGTGGTTCTGTCTAGTGTGTCAGCTGATGAAGCCTTTAACGTTTTTTAGAAAAATTTAGTATAGTATGTGATCGTTGCTTTCCATATTAATTGCATAACGTTCACCACAAATCTCGTAAACCTTGAGTTACGTCTGAAGTATTAAACATGATTAAAAAGAAAAATGTTCTCTATCATAAATTTGTACTTAGCAAAGATGTTGCCATTATGTCTGCCTTCCGAAAACAACGGAATGCGGTAACTAAAGCCCTAAGACAAGCTAAACACGCATACTTCAACAATTTGTTTAATGGGGATATGCGTTCAGATGTGGTCTGGAAGAAGTTGAATAGTTTAATGAAAAATGGATTGCATATAGATAAGATAACAACACTTAAAATTGATGGTATTAAGATAAGTGGTGTGGCTTTAGCAGAAAAATTTAATGAATACTTTCTTGAACTTCTTCATATTACACATAGTGATCATGCTTCCAAATACATGATCAGCGTACATGACAGTTTGTTTCTTCATCCAACTGATGAAGATGAAGTATTTTCAGTTTTTCAAGACTTAAAAAATAGCAGGAGCAGTGATTTTTATCACCTTCAAATTAAACCTATTAAGCATGTACTACGGTCTATTGTTCCGCGTTTGACACATATTTTTAATTTAGCGTTGCAAACGGGGTTTTTCCTAAGAAAATGCAGGTGGCAAAAGTTTCAGTTCTACATAAAGCTGGGGATAAAAATAACTTAGGAAAATATAGGCCTATTTCCGTATTACCAATATTTTCGAAAGGTCTAGAAATTTTTTATACATAAACGAGTTGTGAAGGTCGACGTAAACGATAGCCGTACATCCAAAGGCGCGACATGCGCAGGGTTTCGGTTTCGTCTTTCTTTTCGCTCAGTGATGACTTTAAATTGAGTGACGCGGCTGTGGCTCGTGCGAGGCATGAGGGAAGAAAGAAGAAGAAGGAGACGCGCGAGGGCCGTGAAGAACGTCGGTCGGGCAACGATTCAATCTGTACTGTAAATAGACGTTTCTTTTTATTTTTCTCTACTTGATGGAGTCCTGTCAGTCCTTTTGATGACCACCAGCATCCGCAGACCATCGACGTTCCCAGTCATCGGGTCCCTGACGCAATCGTAAGCAAAGAACGAACCTTCACTGGCGCAGTCGACAGGATTGCGTCAGCGGGCCCCACCGGCTGGAACGACTCAGCGGGTTCAGCGGACAGCGACTCCATTCAACAAGAAGAGAGGCGGCAAGTTCCTGGGCCTCAGCAGCCGTGTTTAACGAAGAATACTGGGAACGCCGAGACTTCGCGTCGACGCGGCTTCGGAAGTGCTGCAGACTCACAACTCTGCGAAGCGTCTACACGACTCGGACACCGTTATCGGGCCGGACTGTTCCGATCAACAGACTGCGTGTGCTTGCCATAGGGACTTGTCAACCTTCAAAGGTAAGGTGATTTTCTGACTGGTGCCCGCCATGGAGCTAGGTAGTGGGGAACGGTGTAGGCCGGTTACCTCGTTGGATCGGGATGGAGCTAATGATAACAGTGTCGACGAGCGAGGTGAACCGTCACCTCAGAGTAGACCAGCGGTGACCGTGGGGATGCACGAGGAGGTTGGACCGGGATGGCCGATCGCGTAGCTCACTGATTGAAAGAGAGATTGAGCTCGTAAGAGAAAAAGAACGGCTAGTGCGTCTAGAGCTTGAACTAGAGCGAGTTCGCGCGGGAAACAGACCCGGAAAACGGCTCAGACCAGCAGAGGTGGCTGCGCTGACTGATCGTTTTGAAGAGGGAGAACGATGCAAACAACGCAACAACCCTGCATTTTTTAAAAACCTCGAGTCTGAAAAGAAAAGATGGTCCTGTCCTGTCGGAAAAGAGCATGATAAGGTAGGGCCGGCCTCAATGTCGAACCAATTCAGGGTGAAATGTTTCAATTGCAAGTGTATGGGACATTTTTCCCGGGACTGTCCTAGTAAACAAGCGCTGGACCGAGACTTGAAGAATAGCCCAGTGGTGGGAGGGGTTTCCACGAATCTACAGAAACGCCAACAAAAGGTGTCCCTGGACGCAACTTCACTTTTCTTCTATCGGGAAAGCGGACGCGCTGAGTTGTGCAAAATAGAAGTAAAGCCCGGTTCAAAGAGCGTAAACGCTATAACTGATTCTGGAGCGGAGAGTAGCGTAGTGCGTGAGGGGGTTGTACCCGACATAGAAGGACCGTCTGGAAGGGTGACGCTGACCGGAGCCTTTGGGGACAGCATGAGTGCTCTTTCGCGGCATGTACCAATGGCTCTTCCCACGTGCTATGTTGAATACATTCCTCGGGAGGCGCCAACTTCATGTGCCATCACTGATCGCCTGGTGGCCGGCACAGACCTGCTCCTGACGCCTGACAACTACGACAACCTAAAGTCGGGATGCGGGATGCTCGACTTTGAGCCAGTGGATCTGGAACCCGAACACGAGAAAGACGAGGAGGAAGCCCTTGAGGCGTCCGGTGGCTGCATTCCTGAGAGCCGCGGTGAGACCAGGGAGTCAACGTCGCGGATATCCTGCCAGCTGGTAGAGAGCAGCGCCGGGAAATCCGCAGAACAGGAGTCAACCAACGACTCTAAGCGCTGCGGCCGGCATCCATGCGGCTTCAAGATCAAGCCAAGGGGACGGTCGTCGGAGGCCAAAGAGCTGCCACCCAACTGGCAGCGACTGCGAGAACGAGGGACCCCACGGTGACACGAAGGATCCCAGGAGGGACGGGGCGGACCCGACGCAGGAGTACCGGAAGGCATCGTCGTGTTCACGGCATGGCGGATCTCAGGCCTGGGATGCCGTCGTGAGCAAGCGACCGAGACCCAAGACGAAGAGGCAACGCCGGATTAACGCTGTGCGATCTGGCGACGACACTTCCTGCAAAGAGCGTCAATGGAAGCGCGACGAGCGCCACTTCCAAGATAGGATGCTGTCATCGAGGCTGAGAGGGGAAAGCTCCAGAACCCCCATCCCAAGGAGCCGCGAACCCACAGCTCAAGTGCCAGCATGGAACCTGGAGGAGGCAATGACAAGCCCAGAACGACCGAACAAGACTCGAGATGGAGGCACGGCTCATCGTCCATGTTCGGGCCCGGCATCGAGTCAGATGCGAAAATCGAGGCAGATCTTCGGGACTGCGACTTCGAGCCGACACTCACGTTCAACGAGAACTTGAACAGTTGGAGTGAGGCCAAGAACAAACGGGGTATAGGCTAGTGTGCAAAAGTAGGATTTTCGAGAAAAAAAGGAAGCGACTGATTTGTCAGTGATTTTTTTGTCAAACAGTGGACAGTGGTCGCGTGCTTTGGGGAAGTAGCCTGGCCTAGAAAGAGCATATGTTCTGCATTCGCCTTTGCGGATTTTTTTAGATGCACGATTCAGTTCATACGATGAAAGTCTTAAGGCATTTTTAATAGCAACGGGGTGTTTAGAGCCTTGGCGGGCACATTCAAAATCACCTTACCAGAGCGCAATTGACCAGTGTTTGACGGGCGGACATCTTTTTGTTTTTTTGTTTTGTGTGATAATTTTGTGACATTGAGGCCCCAAAATTATACTTGTTGGGGAGGTGTGAAGGTCAACGTAAACGATAGCCGTACATCCAAAGGCGCGACATGCGCAGGGTTTCGGTTTCGTCTTTCTTTTCGCTCAGTGATGACTTTAAATTGAGTGACGCGGCTGTGGCTCGTGCGAGGCATGAGGGAAGAAAGAAGAAGGAGACGCGCGAGGGCCGTGAAGAACGTCGGTCGGGCAACGATTCAATCTGTACTGTAAATAGACGTTTCTTTTTATTTTTCTCTACTTGATGGAGTCCTGTCAGTCCTTTTGATGACCACCAACATCCGCAGACCATCGACGTTCCCAGTCATCGGGTCCCTGACGCAATCGTAAGCAAAGAACGAACCTTCACTCGAGTATACTGTTTTTGTGACAAATTTTCAATCCTGACACCCTGTCAGTATGGGTTCAGAAAAGGTCGCTCTACTGAACTCGCGCTGTTAAAGCAAAAATAATTATTTTAAATAATATTGAAAATAAACTGGTAACACTCGGAGCGTTTATAGATGTTTCGAAAGCATTCGATCGCCTCAATCACGTAACGTTATTTCAAAAGTTATACATGCTAGGTGTTCGCGGTGTCGCTCTAGAGATGATTAAAAGTTACTTTGAAAACCGCTATCAGTGTGTAGAAATCAATAAAAACAGATCAGATCTTAGGAAATTAACAGCAGGCGTGCCTCAAGGCAGTATACTGGGGCCACTTCTTTTTATTTATATATCAATGATATAGTAAATATTGATGATACCGTTAGTTACATCATATATGCAGATGACACCTCTCTCTTTTTCTCAGGGAACGACGCTGACCAAATTATGCATAAGGCATAACCAATATCTTGATAAACTAAATGCTTGGACGATATTAAATTCCTTAAAAATAAATGTAAATAAAACTAAAGCCGTTCTGTTCAGATCACGTAATACAAAATGTACCTATATGACTATCCCTTCACTTGGTGGAAATGAAATAGATATAGTAGAAAATGTAAAAGTACTAGGAATAATATTTAATGAATACCTGTGTTGGGACGAAACTGTGCAACAGATAAGTAATAAGCTATCGAAAGTTGTTGGGGTTATATATAAATACCGTAATATGATTCCCATCTCTGTTATGCTACTTATATAAAAGTCCCTTTTTACACACACTACAACTATTGCTTCTTAGTATGGGGTAACACGACTGCTACAAATCTTAAACTAATACATATTCTTCAAAAAAAGCAATTCGAAGTTTATGTCACGCAGCATACGATAGTCGTACCAAGCCATTATTTCATAAATTTAATATACTACAAATTCCAAATTACTATAGTTATAAACTTGCACTTTCCTACAAAAATTCTTCTAGACAGAACGAAAATATGTATCTATCAATTTCTCAACTTGAATTTAGACAACCGAATTATCCAACTTGTAATGCTGAGATATGGATAGTGCCACATTCAAGAACAAACTATGGGAATCAGATGTTAAAATGTACCCTCCCCATCTTCCGAATCGTTTTTATGAACTCAATGTAGATATCTTCAGTATGTCCACCAAACAAATATGTTCACTTTTCGTCTAATGATTACTCCCATGTAAAAAAAAAAGTTTTGTATAACGATTGTGTGCGTTTTGCGGTTGTTATTTTTTTACATCCTTTTTCGTTTCTTTTTTCTCTCCTCTTTGTTTACATTCTTCTTTTTAGCAATATAGATGATGTTGTCTTTCCCATGCTATAATGAATATGCCAAATAATAGTGTCTTTACGTCTATGTTTGTTCTTCCCTGGGCTGCTATGGGGGCAGAGGCTAGTCAAGCAGCGTGTCAGTTGCTTTTTTCTCTGCCTCCTTTCTCTGTTTCAGGGATCAATAGAGAATTTGAATTTGAATACTCCCTCAATCAAGCCCCTATAGAGTTAGTAGCTTCGAACAAGTATCTACGAAGTGCACATAACTTGTAACTCTTCATAGAAAACCCATATTTCGCATATAAATGCTAACGCTACTTTCAGTATAGGTTTCCTCTAAAGTAATTTTTGCTTGGCCCCTGTTTCGCTCAAGTTGATCATTTATACTACCCGAATTCGTCCAAAGCTATAATGTACATCTTCTCTCTGGGATACCCTAGGAGAAACTACCATTCTTGCATCGGAATTCATCCAAAACAGATCTGGTTGTTTTATTCTTATAAACTACCCATGCACTGCAAGCTTCACCAGCATGAAAACCACCCTGTCATTGACATCATTTTTCAACCGCCAAAAATTGCTCACGCATAGTTTATTTCATAAAAGTGTTTTTTTATAATTTCATCCCACGCGACCAAGTGTTCACCCCCCCCCCCTTCTTCCCTGCTTATGTGTCTTCTCGGTTAGATCATCAGCACGAGGCCGGTGTCCCAAATTTTGATGATGACAACGCTTCATTTATCACTCGTGACCGCACATCCCGGGACTGGAACCACCTTCCCGGGACAATTGCTATCCTTACGGACACCGAACATTGTGGAACTGTCATTAATATTCTTCTTCTTGATTCTACAGAACCTGTAAGTTTTGTTGTACAATTGTAAATTGTTTTCTGCTTTCCCCTCTGTAATATATTCGAGCACTGAGGGAACAATGCATGAAATAAATGAAATGAAATTAAACTCTAGGGACACCGAACGAATTAAAATTAACTGTTGGGCTAGTTGGTTAAACATCTTAAATACAAAAGCGCAAAGGACAAGGACAGAACACAGAATGAACAGGACAAGCGCTTACTCACAACTGATTGTTTAATGAATGATAAAAGAAAGACGAAAATGAGAGGAGATTTACTAAATTAAAATGCCAATTCTATTCGCACGTAAAATGTATAAAAATTATTTGGTAAAAAATTAACAAAATTAAATTGAAAAAGAGACGGATAGAAAAATAAGAAGAAAGAAGGAAAAGCAGCCAGATTAAGAAAAAAGGTTGAGGTATCCTATCTCTTTCGCGGACAGTGAAATTGATGGTGTGCTGAAGCACGTGTCTCCTTTCTCTATTATAGTTTTTGCCTCAAAAATTTCTCTGGCTCTCTTGCTCCGAAAGCGTTTGAGTACTTTCGTTTGATTGAATAGAGGAGTGCATGTGTCCAAAAATCAACTCCCAGAACGAAAGACAAGAACACTGCTCAGTACAGCACGCACATAAGTATATCAACTGCAACGTCAACATCGTTTACGAAATTCCATGCACGTGTGGGAGAGTGTACGTCGGTCAATCTGGGCGCTGCGTAAATGTAAGACTACGAGAGCATGATCTTTCCCTACATGCTTCACCGTCAGGACACTTGGCCATACATGTCAGAGACCGTAAATGCACTCCTCTATTCAATCAAACGAAAGTACTCAAACGCTTTCGGAGCAAGAGAGCCAGAGAAATTTTTGAGGCAAAAACTATAATAGAGAAAGGAGACACGTGCTTCAGCACACCATCAATTTCACTGTCCGCGAAAGAGATAGGATACCTCAACCTTTTTTCTTCATCTGGCTGCTTTTCCTTCTTTCTTCTTATTTTTCTATCCGTCTCTTTTTCAATTTAATTTTGTTAATTTTTTACCAAATAATTTTTATACATTTTACGTGCGAATAGAATTGGCATTTTAATTTAGTAAATCTCCTCTCATTTTCGTCTTTCTTTTATCCTTCATTAAACAATCAGTTGTGAGTAAGCGCTTGTCCTGTTCTTTCTGTGTTCTGTCCTTGTCCTTTGCGCTTTTGTATTTAAGACACCGAACGTTTTGGAACTGTCATTAATAATATTATAATTCTTGATTGAACAGAACCTGTAAGTTTGGTTGTATAATTATCGACTGTTTTCTGCTCCCCCCCCCCCTGTAATGTCTTCGAGCACTGAGGGAACAATGCATGAAATAAATTAAATGAAATTAAACTCTACGAACACCGAACGTTTTGGAACTGTCATTAATAATATTATTATTATTGATTGAACAGAACCTGTAAGTTTGGTTGTATAATTGTCGATTGTTTTCTGCTTTCCCTTCTCTAATGTCTTCGAGCATTGAGGGAACAATGCATGAAATAAATAAAATTAAATTAAATCCTACGTGCTCATTATCAGATCGAATAGGCGACAGATATAGACGCGCTCTTGGTGTATTATAGAAAAATTTCGGAACAAGTAATCTTTTTGAAGAGTTTTGCAGACGCTCCACCACTAATTAACATTTTAAGTGTTTGGTATTTTCCGCGCATATCGCTCGCGCAATTTAGTCCCGCGTAGAGCACTGTAGCATGCTTAATTAAGTATATTTATTAATCCAAGGCACACTAATTGATGTGTTAAACATTAATTTATATTTGCGTGCCCGCTACCCAGGATATTTTTTTTACAAGTTTTTAGGTCAGGGTACGAGGACAAGCGGTACCTCCGCAACGCAACCTGGCATCACTAACTTCAAGTGTACTTAAAATAATTTGTTTTATTTGGAACTGGAACTTTCTTCTACAGTTTATTACTAATATATATACCTCAGTGTTTACAACTAAGCGAGAGATTCAACCATACAGATTCTCGTCTGAAGAACTAAGGAGCAAACCGACACATAAATTCCTTAAACAAAACATTTCTCATGCCGTCAATGCTTGTTATATTCTGAAAACAAAAAACAAAAAAAAACATAAAGAATCTTTTTCCACGCGTAAACATAAAATAGACAGCCCAGTTTGGAGAACCAGAAAGTAAATATAAACTCAAACATGTATGGGACCGTCGTCTTGTATACTCGGGGGTGTCACATTAATTTCGGAGGATAGCACGCGCTACTCAGGAGTGTTTCGGAGTTCCCACTCCTGAGTTGGAATTATTCCGTGATCATGCCTCACTTCCTCTTCCCCGGAATAGAGTCGAAATGAAAAAGCGGCAGCGTTGGGATGGGTGGAATAGGAATGGAATTAGATGCATTCTGCTCGAAATAGAGTGGGAAAGGTATTGTCCCGGTTATTAGGTCAGATGTGCATCTCTTCAGCTAATGCTTACAATTTGGTGGAAAATCCCTGCAGCACGGTCAGAGTTGCTCTTGAAGCAGCGTAATTACACTCAAAGTGACTGGCGGTTTGATTTTCTGACAGGCTCGTGCTCCTTCCACAATGAAAGTGGCGCCTTCAGTAAAGCAGCCAAAACTGAAACGTTGTAGACGGACAGGATGACACACATGACTCCGCGAAATTCTACAAAGCGGCTGTAGTTTGCATACGTGAGTAAAGCACCGGACGTGTGCTATCCGGGAGGGACAAAGTCACGCCGCCCTTCTTTTCCGGATGCGGGACTATTCACTTTACAGGCAGGCGCAGAGCCAAAAGTGCCATACTGGTTCGCGTTTCTCTGACATAAAGGGCCGCCCCTGTATGTGAGGGGAACGCATGTGAGTTGAGGAGGAGGGGAGAAGATGAGGAAGAGTATAGTAGGAGGAAGAGGAGAGAAAGAGGAGGAGGGGCATACCCTCCCCTCTGTAGCCTCCCTTGCTCCTCCTCAAGAGCTGTGCTCTAATTTCGCGTTACAGGAATTTGTAAATGCCTTTCTTTTTTTTTAACGTTCTTTATTTTATATACACGCCTTGCTTGGTGGCCTCACTTGGTGTGGAGGGTGGGGAAGAGGGTAGTGAGTTGGGGTGACAATGATCAAATAAGGGTGAGGGAAAGGGGACTGTGGAATGGGGTGGAGTGGTGTGACGATGGTGAAATGAGGGTGAGGGAAAGAGTGAGTGGGGTGGGGTGATGAGGATTAAATGCGCCTCTCACTTCTATCCGTTACGTCGGGGGTTATGACAGAGCGCCGAAACCTGTCCCATTCAATCAGGGTCTTGTTAGAATCCCATTGGGTACATGCCCCGACGTACTCTCGGCCGCTCGGGCGGGCAAATCCACCATCGCAGGGAGGCCAAAATATCATCTACCAAGGACAGGTCCAACGGCAAGAGCCTAAACACCGAGTATAGATGGGTGGTGAGCTCGGCTAGTTGGTACGGGCTCAACATGACTAAAATCAGCGAACAGTGTTAGGAAACTGTTGAAGGAAACAGAAGACAGGAAAGACGCTGAAACTCACAACTCAGTATATCGTCCAAAGAGAAGAAGAAAGAACATGACACAAAATATACAGGCACGTGCTAATGTCTAGCGAACTCCGGAATGCAAGGCGAAAGCTATAGAACCTTAAAGCATTAAAAATAATATTTCAAAACGCGGCCGGCATCAACTTCGATAGCATCGTAGAGCTCCTAAGCATCTACCTGAAGCCGACGACAGTAATACATCAAAATAAGCAGTACGTACAACGAAGCGGCATCTGCATAGGATTCCGGGTAGCTCCCTACCTTTGTGATCTCTGCCTCGCAGCATGCGGCTCTGCTATCCAGGACAACTTAAAAGATCCCCGAGTAGAGGCCATATTTCGGTATGTGGATGATTTTCTAATCTTGTGTAACACTGTGGCAAACGAAGCAACCAAGGGATGTAAAGAAGCAGTCATGACGTGTTTCGATCAAAGTTGCGACGATCTTACCTTTACCCATGAACTCCCCCGTTAACAACTGCATAAAATTCCTTGACCTCTCCTTAGAGTTTAAGAAGACATGTGTGCTGGAGGTATCAGGCAAGATCCTGCAAAGGGTTTCTTCCTTTTAGCTCCGAACATACAAAAATTGTGAAAAAAGCAGTTGCGACCACAGCGCTAAATTCCGCCCTTAGGAGGTCATGTGAGGATCAGGTGCGGTGGAGTTTTGTGACGCCAACCTCCAGGCTCCAAGATGCTGGCTACCCAGGACACTCGTCGTTTCGATTTCTGAAAAGTTATGTGCAAAGATCAAGTGTCAACTTTAAGGAGATGGAACAATAACAACAAAGAAGCCTCGAACCCCTAATGTGTTCGCTCGTTATACCACAGGCTCAGCCATCGACTAAAAACATTTGTTGGCCGATAGGGCGTACAGGTGATATGATCTATGCCCATGTGCCGGAAGGTGAACAGGGAGGACAACAATGAAGAAACGGGCTGCAGCACATCTCACAAGACCAGATACACCGAATGCACAAAAGAAGTCGTGTACCAGATTCCTTTGGCATGTGGCAAATGCTACATTGGACAAAGAGCTCCCGATCGAAAATACCATCAAGGAATTCTGATGGTCCATCAAACTTTCTTGATGGTCTATCAAACTTCCCTGATGGCCCATCAGGTTTCCTTGATGGCCCACCAGACCTCCTTGATGGCGCCTGATGGTCCATCAGCCCCTCCGAATAGACAATCAAAGAGATTTGGATGGTCCATCACGCTTCCTTGATGGCTTCTGATGGACCATCAAAGGTAACTTAATGGTCCATCAGGAGCTCCAATGGGTCCACCAGACTTCCCTGATGGACCATCAAAGCGTTTGACGGTCCGCCAGAAATTCATGATGGCAATTAACACAGTATTAGTAATCCCGCTCATACCATCAGAATTAACTGTCCATTGTCCAACAGCCTTAGTTGATGGTGCCTGATAGACCATCAAACATTTCCTGATGGTGGCTGATGGACAATGAAAGTATTCTGTCTGTAGCTCAGAGACCTTGAAAACGTTTATTGCAGCGGCTGACAGACCATCGAAACGTTTTGTTGCATGGCGCCCGGTGAGACCATCAGGATATATCGATAGACCACCAGAACGAAAAAACGCTGATGGTGCTTCTCATGACATCTTGCGGTGGTGGAAAGAACCTGACTTTATTCGGGAGGTTACAGAAGTGGCCGAGAGATGGCGCTATAATCTCCGTCGTTGCGCGTGCCTAAATTTCATTAGGCGTGTAAAGCTGACAGCGGCGTGGCTCGATAACAGTGTGTTCAATTAGTAATAATCCGCCTCAACAATTGTCCTAGGATACTCGAACGGTAACGACGACGCCTTCTTATAAACTCAGGTATGTTTTTGCAACCATATTTTTGTTTTAAATTGTTTTATTTTCCGTTGGTGAAACAATTTGTCGAAACGCTTTGTATTTCAAGTAGATCATGTGTACAATCTAAGTGGCAGAAAATGTGCCGAAAAACGCACTTTGCTTGATAGGAAATATATTTACTAGGTGCACGTGTACTGTGAACTAAATATTCGCGGGAAAAAACCTTTACAAAGCCGCGAATGCGGTAATACGAGGCTTATTGCATTCTCGGGCCAACGAGGCTTAGTGTATTGCATGCTGTCGCACGGCGTTGTCATGCCCAGCATGGACGATGGGGACAGAGTGTAGATATATCCACGCAACGGACACCGATGAAACTACTGCCACGTGGAGTCTCGAAAGTAGTGAGCGGATTAAACGCATTTTCTCGTCCATTTTGTTTTTGCGGTTTAATAATTCAATGTTCAATTATTTCCAAATAGAAATAATAACATGCCAAAACCTAAATACAAACCTTGTTTTCAGGTTTCTACGGGGATTTCGGAAAGTACCCTAACGCTTCGGATGTTCCTTTTTGAAACAATAATAGGCCCAGAATAAAGTTCACAATTGACTGTAATCGAATCTTTGTCTTCTGCCGGTAAATATTTGTGATTGGAAATTCATACCGACCAACAAACCATCAAACCATCAGTGTCCCAAAACACGACAGACCACCACACCATCAAACCATCACACCATAACACCATCAAGCCATCAAACCATCACCCCATCAGGCCATCAGACGATCAATGTCCCAAAATACATCAGACCATCAGCCTGATGGACCATCAGGATTTTCCCTGATGGTCTTTTCGATAGGGAGAAAGGTGCATTAATGACAGAACAAGAGAGGACGCAGCATCGGTGAAGGCCATGACTGCGGCAGGGCACCTAGCGGCCCATTGTTGGGTGTGCAAATATGGGCCAAGCCTTGCCAGCATTGACATCCTGGCGAAAAATGGCACCAGGGTTGCTCGCGAAATTATCGAGACCCTTGCTATTGACGCGAAGGTAGAGAGAGAGAGAGAGAGAAAACATCTTTATTAGCCCTCAGTTCAGGAAGGGAGATCATTGCGTGAGTGCACCTTCAACCGCGCTGCACCACAAGGAACTGGTATACCTGCGAAGAGCCGCACACTTGACAGGCACAGGAAAGAAGAGCAAGGGTGGAAGACGAAGTTTCCGATATAGAAAAAGATGAAGAATCCGTTTAGCGCAATATGTAGACTAAACAGAAAGAAGATTTCATTAAAATAGTTGCTAGTTCAGCGGTTTCTCTGCCTTTTTGATCGTCTCTGTGTGCATGTCCTTTAAAAGTTCCGCTGGCATTTTAACAAGGCTGACTCACGCAGCGCTCCACCGTACCCTGTATAGTAAACGTCTCATAAGTAGATATAAGGAAAAGCTTAGCAGAGAAATGTTTGAGGCGTTTATTATACAGGCTTTGGGGAAGCGCTGCGTGAGTCAGCTTTGTTAAAATGCCAGCGGAACGCTGACATTTTAACAAAAAGAAATATTCTTTTTAAAGAGTTAAAGATCTAAAGCTATCGCCTCGCGCTCCGGAGTTCGCTAGCCATTAGCACGTGTCTGTATATTTTGTGTCACTTTCTTTCTTCTCATTTTTGGAAGATATTTTGAGTAGTGCGTTTCAGCGTCTTTCCTGTCTTCTGTTTTCTTCAAACGTTTCCTAACGTTGTTCGCTGACCTCAATCATGTTGAACCTAAACATTTATACACGAGCTCTGGTTTGTTTATGGTCGGATAAAGTAAACTGATTCCGATTATTCCAGCGAGAATCACCAGGACGTGCCTCACGGGGAAAACAGTCCCTCCATTGCGGAGTGCAAGCATTAGCTACGTTAAAACCAATAGATAAACAAAGACCATGACAGACACAACAGATCTGCGCCTCTCGAGCACAAGCGCACCGAAAGATCACACCGGATTTTAAGAATATGGAGACCGCCCCGGGGACTCACCGAGTGCTGCGTTTACGTCTGCGCGGAAACCTCTGTCGCGCTCGGGACCCCCGCAGCCGGCCCCCACAACCAATGGAACACGATCCGCGGTCTACGCTGACGTGGCCGGCGCCCGAGATCCATCACCACGGCACTTCGTCTAGTTTACGAAATGTCCTGCCCCTTGATAAGTGCACTTAGGGGCTCTCTGCTGGCTGTATTGATTTGTGTGTCATGTTGCAACGGCCCTTAGGTTAAGGGAAGACTTGCGGGCAATGACCCGCCGTGAGAAAGACACAACCCCGCCCGTGTTGGAAAAACTATAGCTTCAGCACGTAAACGAAAAACAGCGCTGAAAACAGACAAGCACACAGGCGGAGGAGGCTATTTTTGGTTTGCAATGAACCAACTGGCCCGAATCCCCTCTTTATTACTTCGGCACGTATTTGGATATGTAAACAAAATCTTAAAAAAAAACAAAAAAAAACGTCTTGGCGACGCGCAAAATTGCGATCACCTCTACAATACTTTTTTACGCTTCATTGCGCGATCGGGATCTGGAGCACCAAGTGCCACTGAGGCCGTTGTAAGACCACCACTTTTCTTTTAAGAATCAACGCTTTGGGGACGAAATGGGCATATCTTCTCAGATCTCTATGCGTTTGATAATGTCAGATCTGTGCTGCTTTTTCCCGCAACGAAATCTAGTTGTCGAAAATCATTTACCACGCTTCCTTTAAAAAAATGATCAATGAGTTTCAATTGAGTTTCTATTCAACTGAATGACTTTCAATTAAAACTCGTTTCATTTTTTTGTAAGGGTGAGAGATTAGAGGAATGGAATCTAACGGTTCAGTCATTTCAGGAGTGGGAATGGGCCCAGTGAAATTCAAAGGAGTTGAAATGAGTGGAATTATGAGAGACTAAAATTACCCCGAATGAATTATGAATGAAATGAGGGTGCCAATTCCTCAAAACTGCAACGAAGGAAACGAAAAGGGTCAAAGTACTCTACTTGCTTTCACCGAACCGTAGTCAAAATGTCCGGCTCCTCGCGGAGCATTAGAACCAGTGTTAGACGTGCTTCTGTACGAAAATATTTAAGATGAGTTACTAAATACCTGATTTATAAAGTAATTAAAGTACTCTTCAAGTTACTATCACTGCAAGCTACCTAGAGTAAAGCACAAATACTTAGAAATATAGTTCAGTTATTTCGAAGATACTTCCGCGCTGCGCGATTTGTATCGACTTCAGTTACACCAGAATGATTTATTTGCAATCAACAGTAGGAAAACAAAAGGCAGTGTTATTCTATAAAGTCCCAGTACAAGGAGTAGTATCTCTGGTGCAGCTTACAAGATGATAAACGTACGCTCAATCAATATTTTTAAGACGCGGAAAATTCCATTTTTGTGCGGGTCTTATAATGCGCATCTTGAAGGCATTGTTTTACTTAGCACCCTAGTCACTCTATCCGGAGCTTACGTTAAATAAATCTTGAATACCCACATAAAAAAGGTTAATAACACAACACTGGACGCGTCTACCTCGTCATGTTTACCGATGCACTGCATGGCATGACCGAAAACAAAAAAGAGAGGCACTAACAGACACATAGATCCTGTTCTCCTTCTTTTATATTTTTTCCCGATACGAAGCTCTAAAAGCACGTTCAGAATGGCGCAGAAACTTGGAAGAACGCATTGCTTGTATTGAAGAGCCCATCCTGCTCGTAGATTGTTTTCTGCTTTGTTGTAAACTTTGTTCTCATGAGTCAGGGTCCAATTATCACCGTTCTTCACAGACGGTGTTCCCGTGAGTGCCAGACTGTCGAAAGAAAGGGACATTGTTGCAGTAATGGGTAAAACACACAAAAAGAAAAGCCTCAGGAAATATATTTTTTTCCGGTGTCCACTCCGCGTTTCCTCCTGTTTGTTTTTCTGTTGGCATTTTGATTCTGCATTTTTGGTTCTAGCTTAGTTCCTTTTTTTTGTGTTCGGTCGTCTCCACTTCAAGTTTGGAATCAGTTTAACTTTGAGCTTCTTTTTCGAAACGAAAAAAAATGTGATTAAGATAATGACTACAAGATAGTGAGAAATATAATTAAGATAAAGAATCGAATACATTCAATATATTGTATTTGCAAGATACCAAATTACTACCAAATGTAGTGACGTCTTGAATCTGAGAAAATTGGTTCATTGCTTTCAATACTGTCAGTTGAACATAAACGAAGGATTATAGAGAGATACACACCAGCGTTGTGTATGCCTTTTCTATATTTCTAATCCTTCCTTTATCTTCAGCTGTAATTATATATACCAAAAGTAATTGAGATTCCTGTGTAGAGCATTTGAGATAGAAACAAAACTGGGCATTACTAATGTACTCCTTAAGGTAGAAAATTAAGATAGATGTCGATGCATTTTAGATTAAATGTATGTTATATTCTCAAAACGTACCCGTTTCGAACACCAGAAACATCGCTTCTTTCTCCGACAACCAAATATTATATGAACTACTTAGCACGGTGTGTAAACAATGCGAAAACTTTTTTTTTCTTGAGGTGACAGCGAGTATGGGTTCGTACCTCAGCCGCTGGGTGCATTTCGTGCTCGTGCGGGAACGAATCGTTTGAGACTATATATGCAGCCCCGTATAATTTTAAACGCAAGCCTTGTTGTCATCGAAACTTCCTGGCGTCTCACGCTGTGCTACGCATCTTGAGTTCATATTGTAGAGCGGGTATGCTCCAAACGCTCTGTGATCGTCACCTTTGTAGAATGACGTCACAGACTTTGTCCATCTTGAGGTCACAGATGTTGCGAATAAGGACTTTGGTGGATGCTTTTCCGCCTAGCTATGGACAACGACGCTTGAGCTGAAGTGTCCCAGTGAGATTTCCATGGCGAGGGAGTTCGCAGGAGCAACCAGCGAGCACGTGTAACACGCTAGAATCCGGTAGACTTGAGACTCGGTCAGCAATATGTGTATGTTGGGAAGCTGGATTGGCGTAAACAGCGCAAAGAGAGTTCCTACTGAAGCGAGCGCGTGGGATGATTGCCACAGTCGTGGGAAGCCGCGGACGTTCCTCGGCATCGATGTCCCAGCGGGGAAAGCACGGCTGTGGAACATTCGGAAGTGCTGTTCCGCATGGTCCGCATCACGCCAATACGTGCCAACGCATCGGAGGCGAGAGAGAGCGCATAAAGGAAAAAGAGATAAAAAATGAAAGACGTTTACAAATCTCTGTAATGCGAAACTAGACCGCAGCTCTTGAGGGGGCGGAGGGGAGGGTATGGATGGGAGGGTACAGAGGGAAGGGTATTCCCTCCCTCCTCCCCCGTACCCTCCCCTCTTCCTCTCCTCCACCTCGTTCCCTGTTCCTCTTCCTTTTTTGCTTTCTCCTCCTTCCTCCTCCTCTTCTCCTGCCGCTGAATTTCTTCATGGGTGACGGCACTGACGGGACACGAAGTCGTCACTTCATTTTCCCCGCTAAAGTTAGCGGGAAACTGAATTGGCGTTGATGCCACGTGACGTCAATTACCACAGTAAATTTAGCGGGAAAATTTTCCTCTAGCTTAAGTGGGGAAACGTCCCATAATTCAAAGCGCGCGGTAACGCCGACGCGGACGCCGCTCAACCCAGAAACGGGCGCCTAAGAGCTGCGCTCTATAATGAAAAAACGTTTACAAATCACTGTAATGCAAAATTAGAGCACATCTCTTGAGGAGGAGGAGGGTAGTGCATGCCCTTCCTCCTCCTCCGTACCCTCCCCTTCTCCTCCTCCCCTCTCCTCCTTCTTCTCTCCTTCTCCTGTCAAATTCCCACGCTAAATGTTTCTCTAAATTTAGCGAAAATATCTCCTCTAAATTTAGCGGGTTAAGTTTCCTCGCTAAATTTAGCGGGGAATTTGACGTCACGTGACATCAATATATACTCAGTTTCTCCGCTAAATGTAGCGGGGAAAATGACGTAAGATAACTTCGTGTAACGTCACCCATGAGTGAATTCAGTTTCTCCGCTAGATTTAGCGGGAAAATTGACGTCACGTGACCTCAACACTAATTCAATTTCCCGCTAAATTTAGCGAGACTGCGACGGCGACGGCGATGCTGAATCTGACGCCAACGTCAACAGCGACGCCGCGAAACGCGTAAACGGGCGCCTAAGGTCTGTGCTCTAAGAGAAGCTCTGCAAAAAATAAACAAAACTCCTACGTAGAAGCGAGAAAAAAACATTATGTTCTGTTGATTGCACTCTATTCAACGAATCGTCCAGATAATGATCGGGTAATGCCCATTATGGCGGCACCTACCCACACGCTAAAAAGTGCAAGATGCCTAGAACAGGCCTCCAGTTGGCTCAACACAAAACAAATCAAATACACTTGGGGGTCTTAGTGCCGAACGAACAAGGTGCATCTTGCAGACCCCAGCGAAAGGCTGATGAAAACGTTTTCCTTAATTGGAAATCTTACGACGCGCAGCCGAAATCTCGGTTACTCAGAACCTTCTCCACAAAAGGTCCGAGTTCAACTAAGAACTTCTTATAAATGAGCCTTTTCCGAGAAGCGTTCTGCGCACGCGCGAGCGCCCGATGCCAAGCGGAGGAAGTCGGCACGAAAAATCGAGGAAATTCGGAAGGAGACTGTGGATCAGCGAGCAGAACACGTTATTGCAGCATATACAGGGTGTTTCACGAAAGGTGGACAAATTCGGTATTGCGAAAACTACGCGTCGCTCCGAAAAGGTTTGTGTCGTTTTGGTCCTGGGCCAGGGACCTATATAGGAAAATTATTAAAGTCCGAGATAATTAATTGTTAATTATTTTTGCGTAATTAACTTTTTTAATATTGTGTTTAAGGGCATAGTTTAAATTAGAAAGTTGCTCAGTGTCATCAGAAAACACTAGATCAACAAATTGCAGAACGATAGAAGGCACGGGAAGCATTTTACGGCTTTCTGAAAAACCGTACAAATTCGACGGGTTTTTATGTTTCGGTTTGTTATCGAGGCGCATCTCCGCCCCGGCAGCACCCGCGCCCCGCGGAGAGATAGCGCAACCAGCTCCTGCTGCGTCGCGCGATGACAGCGCAGCAGAGGTTGGTTGCACTATTTCTCCACGGGGCGCGGCGCTGCCGGGGCGGAGATGCGCTCCGATAACAAACCGAAACTTAAAGACCCGTCGAATTTGTACGGTTTTTCAGAAAGCCGTAAAATGCTTCCCGTGCCTTCTATCGTTCTGCAATTTGTTGATTTAGTGTTTTTTGATGACGCTGAGCAATTTTCTAATTGAAACTATGCCCTTAAACACAATATTAAAAAAGTTAATTACGCAAAAATAATTAACAATTGAGTTATCTCAGACTTTAATAATTTTCCTAAATAGGCCCCTGGCCCAGGACCAAAAAGACACAAACCTTTTTTGTTGCGACGCGTAGATTTCGCAATATCGAATTTGTCCACCTTTCGTGAAACACCCTGTATATAATTGTGTTACACAAGAAAAGAAAGTCGACGGAAAGAAAAACACGACGTTTGGGTGGACGCCACGGATGCCCCTCTTTTAAAGTCGCGTTGGGCACGCGCCGCAGCTCAGGGAGCGAAGAAACTGGTAGCGATTGGTAGTGCAGGAAGGTCACTTCCTCGATTTTCAGTTCGTGCAGCCACCGCCTGGTGCCGTCGGTATGTGGAAAAGGTTCATTGTGAATCCGAAAGCATCCCTGACTCGTTGGTGACTGCTGAGCCGCTGGGTGAGGCAGCGGCGGGAGTGCGAAGCTCGGCGCGGCGCGTACTGAAATCACCTGTTTTCTCATCATCATCATCGCCATAGCTGCGGCTACCGGTCGACGTTATACCTCAAAGCGTAACGTTAGGCCTAACGTTAGGCCTAATGTCAGGCCACCGCATACACGCGAACACCCTTCACGTCAAGCCGCTGCGCGTACCGGCTGACAACGTTAGACCTCAAAGCATAACAATAGGCCTAAGGTTGGGCCTAACGTCAGGCTAGCGCACACCCGCGTCCCTCCCGCTGCGCCGCCAGAAGTTCGGCTGGCTCATTAGCAACGATGACGCCGTTGAAATGAAGCCACATGACGCGTCGAAGCCAATCGGAATTTATGTTCAGATTCGCTCAGGGGAATTTAGGTGCCGCTTTTGGTGCTACAAAGGGAGTTGATGTGCCGTTTCCCACAGCCAATGGGAATATAGGTGCCGCTTTTCGCTGCTACTGACAATAATAAAGCGGGCTTCTCTCAGATAACGCGGCTCACTCGATGGGACAGTTATTGTTTTAGCATAAATGAGCCTCCGTAAGCTTGCGGGAAACTCGGCCGCGATTCGAGCCTTACAACAGCAGATTTGTTGTCCAGCGCATTGTTTCGGAGACACAACCGAGGCGGCCCAGACTGGCTGGATACAACGGTTGTGCTGCATGCTGCCTTCACCTACTGCTTGCAATACTTCGTTCCCCGGACATCACCTGCTTGCTGTTCTGCCTTACCGGTCTGTAGAAATAGCAGCGGACACTTCTTATTTTTTGACAGCGAGAAATAGACTCAACATTTTACTCATTTCGCCACATTGAATTTTAAACCATTTGGTCATGTATGTGGAACTAGATATATTTAGCAAAATAATTTTTGAATGCTAGATATTACCCTAAATTCGCTTTGAAAAGGCTTTGAAGGTCAGCTCCCTATACCTAGATTGTTTCATAAAAACCGCAATGGGTTAGAACTCATCAGTGCGCTTTGGCCGTTTAAAGCTAATTCCACCATTTGTTTGAAAGAAAACAAACACTCGTAAAATATTAAAGTACGACCTCCTCAGTTAAAAAAAAATACGAATTGAAAAAAAGTTTTATATTTGAAATCTTTGCTAGAAGCAATTAACAAAACGTAACAAACATAACAACAAATAAAGGAAATTTGCGTGTCGTGCCTTTTTTACGCTAGTCTCGAGAGTTTTTTTTTTTGTAAATCTGTATGAAGTAAACCAATGAAATGTATTAAGGTATACCTTAATACATGTCATTCGTTTACTTTAGAAAATTGCATCAACTTGTCCTATAGGACAAGTTGATGCAATTTTCTAAACTATATGGTTCCCAGCAATAATTACATTTGAATAATTATTAAAAAATTCAAACACCAAGTAAGCCCTTCTATAGGGACCCTACGTTTCAAGGCCAATTCGGCCTCTTCTTCAGGGGCGACTACGGCTATGGCCGGTGAGGTAAAGGAACAGCCCAAGGCGTTATATATAAGATTCCTTGCGGGGTTTGCGCGGCCACATACATCGGCGAAACAAAGAACTTTACAGAGAGTATCCGTCCACATAAAAACGGCGTGCGCAAGTTTGATCACGAGCGTAGCGCGGTCGCTGAGCACTGCGACGTCAAGGACCATCCTATTGACTTCGACAACGCATGCATCATTGACGTTGAGACAAATCCTCGAAAAAGACTGTTCCTCGAATCGTGGCATATTCAAACAACGCCAGAGAACATTAATAGGTCTCTCGGAGCTTTACCATCCGCCTATGTGAACGCGCTTCGTCACTTTATTGAAAAGACACAGCCGTAAAAGAAGACCAGACACCCGCCATAGAAGAAGAAGAAAAAAGACACTGCTCCTCAACGGCCATAGCCATCGTCGCCCCTGAAGAAGAGGCCGAATTGGCCTTGAAACGTAGGGTCCCTATAGAAGGGCTTGGTTAGTGTTTGAATTTTTTAATAATTAATTACTCCCAACCAGACAGATCTGTGTCAAATGTTTACTTTTTTACATTTGAGTAGTCTTCACTTTAAATATGACGCACGTAGGAGTAATGCCTAACTTAGTTCGGATAAAATAACTTTTTAAAGTGATGTAGACAATAAGTTATCATCGACGAAGCCTTAAAATTTGAGTAACGGTTCTCCTCTACGCAAGAAAGACGGTGCTGTATGTGGAGAAAAAATTTCAATTATTATAAGTATCCCCCCCCCCCCACACACAAAAAAAAACGAAAAAAAACCTCGTAAGATCACTATAGTGATTCTTGGCTGCATTCTTGACTATTCAATGACTCGTGCTGTTCGGTCTGAGCACGTGGCTCGATCTGGATTGCATCGCTCATGACGAGCCGTAATGAACATTGCTACGAACACGTAAGTTGTCATGTCAGCCACTTATGCCAAATCTTCACCTTAGATGCTACAAATCTAATGGTACCCTAAAAAGCAAAAACTATTTTCGCATTGAAAACCGGTAACTTTGTCAGGAGTGGCCATATATTTTGACGTCGTGGAATATTATAGGTGGTGGGAGTGAAGTTTAATGAAATTTCTTAAGTAACTGCATTACAGCGGCTATTTATTTATTTATTTATTTATTTCAAATGCCCTCCAGGTAAGTGCATTGAAGAGGGGGAGAGCTGTAAAATAATACTATAAAAAGCGCATATTAGTAACAGCATTAAAAAAAATCTCGGTGATGTTAGCAATTGAGGCGGGAAGATGGTTCCAGTCTATAGATAATTGTGGCTTAAAAGAATATTGAAATATTAAAGTTTTAAAAGTTGGGATACAGACTTGATGGCTATGATCAATGGGAGTAGGTATGCAGAATGGTGGAGTAATTTGTTTATGACGAACGGTAACATTTTGATGAAATATTTCACGAAAAAGGCACAAACGACAGATTTTTCGGCGGTGCATTAGTAACGGCACAGTTAAAGTATTTTTCATGGTACTAACGCTGGCAGTGCGATGATAGTTTTTCAATATAAAACGAGCTGAGTGGTTTTGAATGGATTCAATAAGAGCAATTAGTGACGACTGAGCGGGGTCCCACACATCAGCAGCACATTCTAATTTTAGACGGATTAGGATTTTGTACACGGTTAGTTTTATTGAAGACGGAGCGAGAAAGAATTTTTTTTTAATTATCCAAAATACGGTTAGCATTGTTAATTACGTATTCAATATAAATCTTTCAAGATAGATTACAGGTTATATGAACACCAAGATATTTGTAAACAGACACAGAAGCGAGGGGATTGCTGAGAACATGATAAGTATGACAGGCCGGTTGAGCAAGTGACACTCTCATCGATTCGCATTGGTTAGTGTTTAGTTCCAATAGCCACTGGTTACACCACAGTGATACACGATTAAGTTCAGATCGTAGAAGAATAGTGTCCGATATGTCGGTTGTTTGCCGGTATATTACGCAATCGCCAGCAAAGCGGCAAATATAAGAAGACAAGTTCTGCACCAAATCATTAATGTAAATAATAAAGAGTAGTAGGCTAAGCACTGATCCCTGTGGGACACCCGAGGGGACTGGAACAGTACACGAATTGTATTATTTGCAGAAACGAATTGTAGGCGGTTAGTTAAAAAGACATGAATCAAATTTAATACACAGGAGCCAATGTCAAGTGATTGTAGCTTATGAAGAAGGAGTTTGTGGGAAACGTTGTCAAAGTCTTTTGAGAAATTAAAAAAAACACAATCGGTTTCATTATGATTATCAAGAGTATGATGGACATCATGTGTGATGGATAATAGTTGCGTCTCATATGAAAATTGTTTTCTAAAGCCATGTTGTGAACTTGTGAAGAAGTCATCAGTATCAAGATAATTTACCAACTACGAGTAAATGACGTGTTGAAAATTTTACACGGCACACTTAAGGAAATTGGACGATCATTGGATGGGTTTTGTGTTTCGCCAGATTTGTGTAAAGAAACCACCTTCCCGACCACCCAATCGGTTGGGACCACACCATGGATATGACACTGCATATATTATTTTGAAAAAATTATTGAACAATGCATATTACAATTTGTTTAAAAACTTGCTGTTAATCCCATCTATTCTGGCGCAGGACGAAAGCTTCATGTTAATAATGATGCCAGCAACACCACTCGCGTCAAATGCCCCCTAGGTCCATAGGCAAAAAATCAGAACACAAAAATACCGGTACTTGATTAATATAGAGGCTGTAAAGGACATACTAAAAACATCTATTAATACACTTGCACTTTCAGTTACTGATATATCTATATCATCAGATGACTGAAGAACAATGCTGGACTGACACTTAGGATTAATGACATTCCAAAATTGTTTTGAACCATTTGCTAACATGATATTTAGTGTGTGGTTATAAAAATGCGATTTAGCTTCCGTAAGAGATGACGTATATTCTTGATCTGCAGTCCTGAACGCCGGCCATCGTGCATCAGTAAATGATCGTTTTTCAGCGCAAAAGAGTCTTTTTTCGCACACGCTTGAGATTATCCTTAAACCAAGGCGAGTTTGTGTTGCAACTTATCTTCCTTGATGGTATGTACTTTTCACTTAGAAATAAAACAATATTTTTAAACCGCGTTCATTTAGACCCAACGGAGCGCTTTGAAAACTCGGGTAAGTAATCATTAAGAAACTCAGACACGCACAAGGTAATTGAAGTAAAGTCAGCTCTGCTGTAGTTACGAAGGAATTTAAGTGAGTTTAAGGCGCTACGAATGGGATATTTAAAAAAATGAACTGAATGGTCACTGAGACATGGCAGGTATATTTGTGATCATATGACGTACCGATGCGATGTTATTACGATATGGAGTATATTTGATGAAAGGATTGTAACTCTAGTGGGCTCCGAGACAAGTTGAGAAAAATTGAAATCAGAACAGAGTTCAATAAACTCGCTGGCTTCAGATGAGTAGGGCTTTTAAAGAGGACGTACATTAGACCAGATAATGTTGGAGAAATTTAAATCACCCATTAATAGAATTGGCGCTCCTGCATACTCGATGGCAATTTTGTTAATGCGATTATGTAACAAATCCACAAATGAACGACTGCTAGGGGGTCGATAAGATACAGCCATTATCGTTTGTTTATGTTTAAAAGAAACGCAGACACAAACGATCTCTAGTTCACAGGTTACAATGACAGGGCGAGAATCTAACGAGTCAGCAACCGCCAATAAAACACCACCGCCACTTCTGTCACGTCTATCGCAGCGGAATGTATTGAATCGTTTTTACAGCGGAGCTGTTCAGGGCTAGTTTCCCAAGGATCGTGTTCGTTTCAAATGACCTGATGACACAGAACTCTGGACAGCTACCGCCATCTATGAGCGACGGTGGCAACCACCAGACAACCGGCTTGCCGGTTGTCTGGTGTCTGCCGTCCCTTGTATATGGCGCAACCTCTCCAGCCTTTCCACTCTGGCTTGCCGACTTGCGGCCGGTCATTACTTTAGTCCCACCATAGTACAGCTTCGCTGGTCTTCCTTCTCTCAGAGTGAAAAGGCTGAAAGTTTTTCTTACAATGAAACAGCTCGCTATCTCAATGACAACTTGGTCAAAGACAACTTCAAAAAATTAAAGACGTTTACAATTATCTGTAATGCCGAATTAGAGCACAGCTCTTGAGGAGGAGGAGGGTAGTGTACGGAGCGGAGGGTAGGCCCCTCCTCCCTCTCCTCTCCTGGTCTCCTCCCATTTAGCGGGAGCTTTTCCTTTAGCTCCCCGCTAAATTTGGCAAACATTTCCCCGCGAAATTTAGCGGGGAAACATTCCACCTAAAATTAGTGGGAAATTTAGTGAACATTTTCCTGCTAAATATCGCGGGAAATTTAGAAACAATTTTCCAGCTACATTTAGCGGGGAAATTGAATTGGTGTTGAGGTCACGTAACGTAAATTTTCCGCACTAAATTTAGCGGGAAAATTTCCCCACTAAATTTAGTGAAAAATTTCCCCGCTAAATATAGCAGAAAAATTTTCCCGCTAACTTTAGCGTCGAAACATCCCATAATGCAACGCGCGGTTACGCCGACGGCGACGCCGCTCAACCTGGAAACGGGCGCCTAAGAGCTGCGCTCTAAAAAAATGCAACACGCTTACAACTCTCTGTAATGCCCATTTAGAGCGCAGCTGTTGAGGAGGAGGAGGGGAGAATACGGAAGGGAGGGTGTGCCCTCTTCTCCCCCTTCTCCCCTCCTTCTCTCCTGCTCCCTTTCATTTAGCGGGAAATTTTCGCTACATTTTCCGCTAAATTCAGTGGAAGAAATTCCCCGCTACTTTTAGTCGGGAAATTTTTCCGCTAGATTTGATAGGGAATTTAACCGCTATATTTAATGGCGGTTTTTTCAGCAAAATTTAGCGGGAAATTTTTTGGGGAAATTTTTTTCGCTAAATTTGGTGGGAAAATTGCGTTGCTAAATCTAGCGGGGAACTCTTTCCGCTAAATTTAGCAGGGCATTTTTCCCGATGAATTTAGCGGGAAATGTTTTCGGTATAATTAGTGGGGAAACTTTTCCGCTAAAGTTTGCGGGGAAATTTTCTTGGTAAACTTAGTGGGGAAATTGTATTGCTAAATTTAGGGGGGACATTTTTTCGCAAAATTTAGCAAGAAAGTTTTTCCACCAAATTTAGCGGAAATTTTTTTCGCTACATTTAGCGGGGTAGTTTTTGCGCTCAATTTAGTGGGGATATTTTTTCGCTAAATTTTGCGGGAAATATGTCTGCTAAATTTTGCGGGTACTCTTTTCCGCTAATTTTAGCGAGGGTAATTTTTGCACTAAATTTAGCAGTGAAATCTTATTGCTATCCTGTTACAGTACATTTATTGCTTACTTTAGGGGAAATTCTGCCGCTAAATATAGCGGCAATTTTATTTTCGCTAGATTTAGCGGGGAAACTTTTTTGTTATATTTTAGCGGGAATATTTGCCTACCAAAGTTAACGGAAATATTTTTTCGCTAATTTAGTGTAGAAATTTTTCTACTAAATTTAGCGCGGCAAGTTTTCCGCTAAATTTAGGGGAAATTTTACGCTAAATTTAGCGGGCATTTTTTACGCTAAATTTAGCGTTTAAATTTTTCTACAAGGTTAGCGGGGAAATTTTTCTGAGAAATTTAGGGGAAGATTTTCCGCTAAATTTAGCGGGCAATTTTTCCGCTATATTAAGCAGGGAATTTCGTCTCCTAAATTTAGCGGGGAAATTTTTACGCTGAATCTACCGTAGAAATTGTTCCTCTAAATTTAGCGTGGAATTTTTTTCCGCCTTATTTTGCGCGGAAATTTTTCCGCTAAATTTAGCAGGGAAATATTTCGGCTAAATTTGGCGGGGAATTTTTTCCTCTACATTTAGCAGGCAATTTTTATTTTTGCTAAATTTAGCGGGGAAATGTTTTCGCTAAAATTAGCGGGGAATTGTTTCCGCTATATTTAGCGGAATATTCACTCCTACTCCTCCTTCATTGTGGCCCTCGTGTTGTCACAGGTGACGTCATTATAGGAAACACCCCATAATGCAACGCGCGGTTACTCCGACGGCGACGCCGACACCACTCAAGCCGGAAACGGGCGCCAAAAGGCCTGACCACACTAGCGTGAACGGCGCCACTGGGCGGCACCGCCGTCCGGCGTCCCAACGCGAGGAGACCACATTGGCCTCCGTTTTGCGGCCGTCACGTGACAGCACTGGCTCTCGCGATCGCGCCTCTGGTCGGATTTCCCGCTCTTTCGTCGTCTGCACTTCGTTAGATTCTTCCGTTTGGGCTCTCATCTACCGCATATATCAGCATCGAAACCGCACTCGCTGCCTACATGGTAGGGGTCTATGATGACCTGGTGATCAGCGTGAACGTGATTATCCTAACCTGCTCGTTGATTTTGCGACGTCGCCACGCTCTGAAGGAAAGGAGGCGCAGGTTTTGGGTCCGGCCGACTTGGTTCTACCGAAACACCGAAGGACAGGTCAGTGCTTTGCTACCCCGGCGGCGTGCCAGAGATGAAGGCAACTCTCAAGAGTGTCACCAAATCAACATGACATCCGTCAAAACACACGCGACATGCAACAGGTGCCACGAAGAAATTTCACCTGTGATTCCGAATTCCTCTTTTATAATTTCCAGCGGTTGTTTTTAGCGTCCTTATCTAGAGGCAGTCTGGCTGCGTCTTGACATATAAAAATGGAAACAGTCGCGCCGTTTCGAGGAACCGCTCCTTTGGGAAAGGCATTTGGGGGAAATGGGGATAGCAGACGAAATGAAACAAAGTATACGCTTCTTTGGAATGTGAAAGACGCGCGGTGAACCGGCTTGCCCGTTGCTTTGGCATCGCAATGTCACTATCTACGCCACCTCCCATTGGCTCCTTTCTGCTGCGGCGAGGAGCGGCGAGCTCTGACCCGCGCAAGGACCGGTTGGCTTGGCGGCGCAGTCCGTCGAGCCGCTGAAGAAGAAAACTGGTTTTGGCCGGCAGCCCGCGGCGACCAGCGTCGCGCAGCAAGCCTCCGCAACGCTGATGTGGTCAGGCCTTAAGAGCTGCGCTCTAAAAACGAAAGGCGCGGCTTAACATGCGCACGCTTCATGTTTCGTCATTGGTCCTCCGGCGGTCTTATTGCTGGATGCAGAAATTTCAACGGCTTCGGAGCGATCATGAGATGCACGGGATTCGACACACACTGCGTTTTTAAGGCTGCCAGTTACTGCATATCAAGAAGCCGATGATGCATTGCCCATTTGAAGGGACTGCATGAACTGCTTGATTGGTGACGCGTATTGCTCCACATTTTACTAAGGAGGCTCAAATAAGTGGCAAAGCAGTCGCTTGAAAGTATCAAGATATGAACTTACCTATGTCAAACAAATTATGTATTTTCCCATAACACTTGGCCTTTTTTATCTCAAAATGATAGAACAGCTTCGTGGGCAGTTGCAACGGGTCCCTTTTAAAACGCCGAAAATCTCGAGGCGGAAATATAAAAAGGCTGAACGTCAGAACGTCGCAAAATTGAAATGCCGAAAAGTTGAATCGCTGAAAAATCAAAATGCCGAAAAATCAAAATGCCGAAAAGTCATAACGCCGAAAAATACAAAAGGCGAAAAAAAAAACATGACGTGCTTTGTCATTTCCACCTTGTTCATTTACGCCGAAGCACGCTCCATTGACACGAGCCTTTCTATCTCGTTCACAAAGACACCAGTATCAAAGTAGATTAAACTGATGTAAAATTTAGTATTTTGCTGTCGTAAAGCTAGGCATATGAGTCGTACGGGACAGCTCTTATTGGTGAGCGCAAAAAGCAGCGCTGCCGAGTGTTTAGAGTGCAAGAGAAACAACAATGTACGGCAGTAATTATTTCACTGATTCGGAGAGGCATGAACAAAGACGTGAATGTGAAAAGCGAAATTTAGTTGCGAAGACAGTTCTGTTTACGTGCTTGACAAAACGGTGGGCTCTATACACTATTGGAGGTGAGCAAAGCAAGGCGAATGCGACGCTGGACTGATTACCGACCTTCCTGTAGAAAGTGTTCACTGGATCATCTCGAATACAGTGACACACGCAAATCATGCTCCGGATATCAGCATGGTTACAGTTCTTTGTACTCAAGAACGAATCAAAGCTATGGCGGCGGTCTCGCGTGAGGCACCCGTGAAGATTGTGCAGCAAATCACGGCAGATGTACCAGTGTCTTCAAGGCAGCACCTTCCAAGCAATGAAGCCTTGCGCCAGATTGTGAGAAGGAAGAGGAAAGCGGACTGCCCACACGAGTCTACCATGCAGGAGCTCATCATCGAGGGCGAGTTCAGAACAACTTTAGATGGCGGTGTGTTTCTGCGGTGCGACTGCACCTGCGAAAATGGAGCTCGGCTCTTTATTTTTTTCACGGAAGAAATCTTCAGAAACTGAACAACACTCGGATATGGCTCATGGACGCAACATTTATTCGCCGCTGTGTTGAGCAGTTTACACAATTCAAGGTTATCTTCATGGCCACGTGTTCCCTTCACTTTACTGCCTCAAGACTAGGGGAACCCAAAGGGCATACGAGGCACTTCGAAGAAGTGTAAAATTTTTTGCAGGTCTTGAACTTGCACTAAATCTGAAAACCGTGAGTACAGACTTTGAATTGGCAACAATCAAAGCTGTTCGTTTATTGCTCCTGTCGTCGGATGTGCATGGTTGTCTGTTCCACTTGTGCCAATCAGTAGTAAGGAGAGTACAGCACCTATGAGTGTCAGTTCTCTACAAAAGGATGTAGATGGGTAGATTGCCTCGCCATCAAGGTGAGGCAGCGTGCAGCCTTTTCGTTCTTGCCCACCAACAAATTACGAGATGCCTATGCGTTCTTGAAACCATTCTTCCCGCAAGAAGAGTCTGTTCTGCAGCGATGGTGGGGGACAAATACCTGCTGGGGAAATCATGCCGCAGTGTTGGCCGTGTCGCTAGAGGTAACTCCAGAGCTATCATACGAGGTCCGCGATCATTGCCGCCGTCACTCTGGAACGTGCTTGCCCTCGCTGAGTACGTGTTTCCAAGAGGCAATAGCTCTGTTGAGGCATGGCACCGACGATGGGAGACATTTATTTGCGGACACCATGTAAGCGTCTTCTGGCTCATCAACACCATGAAAAGGGATCAAGCTACAGTCGAAGACGACATCGAGGGAGCGATCAGAAGACAACCCCACTGTTCCCGAAGCAAGAAGCAAAAAGGTGCGCAAAAATCGTTTGGCAGCTGCTCTCTGCAACCGGGACAATGTGGACTTTCTAATCTATGTTCGATTCATTGCGCACAAATTACCCACCAGTCTCAATTGCAAACAATGGAATCGCTCTGCTATATATATATATATATATATATATATATATATATATATATATATATATATATATATATATATATATATATATATATATATATATATACATACACGGTGAGGAGGTTCAACAGGCCGGTTGGACGTGAAACGAAAGGTGAGGAGTTCCAGGAAAGTCCTTCACTTTACCAACGTTTCGAGCGGGGACCGCTTTTCTTCAGGGTGGGATGGTGTGTCAAATGTCCTCTTCTTCTTGTTAACTTTCGTGTGGAAGAGGAAGAGGGACTATGAAGGGTATTACAAATATTCGGAACGGGAGCAACAAAAAGATCGTACTCTTTGAAATTAGTAATTATAAGCAATAGTAATTCAAATCATTAAAATTAAATAAATTGATTTGCAGTATTTGCCACAGTCTTTGTTGCAGTTCTTAAGCACAATCACCCCCGAGCAACCGGAGCGCACACAAAAGTAGCAATGAGGATGTGTTCGGGATTAACACCGCTTCGAGAGCGGAGATCTAGACAGCGCAAAAGTGCCGTGGCGTTTTTTTATGAAGTATTTATGTCAGATTTTAATTATGCTTACGCGCCCAGGAATTTAACACAGGAACGTCCAAGGAGCGCAAACCGCGAATGTTTGTCTGGACGTGACTCCAGA